>ML776745.1:1217457-1255943 GCA_009831015.1 Picea engelmannii | reverse complement strand
CCCCCCCTCCCAAAGTTTTCACGAAAGTCACAGCCAGATACGCCCCAATAGTATTGCCCGTCCCCCTACACGATCTTCCAGAAAATTAGATAAAAAATTTGTCGAAGTTCACCAGAGAGGGGGATCTGACATCAACAGAACATATTAATTTTTTCGACCAATTCGCATATGTCTTTGGTATCGAACACGAGGACGTCTATTTGAGACTACTTGTCCAAACTTTTGAAGGTCAGGTCCGAACTTGGTTTCGGAGCCTACCCGCAGACTCTATCATTACGTATGACGCTTTGGAAGATGCTTTCCTCAGACAATGGGGAGAGCGAAAAGACCATATCTATTATCTAACCGAATTTGGGGCTCTGAAGAAAAAGAACTCAGAAATAGTCATCGAATTCATCCAGATATTCAATAAATTGTACAATAAAATCCCTACTGAAGTCAAACCTTCTCAACCCGCAGCCAAAGTGTTTTTTGCCGGAGCTTTTGAGCCAGATTTCGCACTACTTCTGCGAGAATGAAGGGGAGCCACCTTAGACCGTATGCAGGACGATGCGGTAGAGATAGAATCTAATATGATGGCTTCAGGTAAACTTAAGGCTAGAGTAGAGACTGGAAACCGAGAGACCAGGCGATTTAGAGAACAAGCTGGCCCTTCAGGGTCCAATAGATCCTCAGACGATAGGGTGGACGATATGGCTAGAGTGATTAAAGAGTTGTCTAATAAAGTAGCCTGAATGGAACTTGAACAGGCCAAGGCCGACTCTTATCCCAAAAAAGATTTCAGGAGAAATCAAAACCCTCCTAATCAACAAAGACAAATAAAAAATGAGGATCAAAAGATACAGGCTCCTTTAAAGACTGAAAATTTTATAGGAGCAAACGATTTTCAAGACTACGAAGATTCAGATAATGACATCACGAACTTCGGTGATGACTGTAGTCAACCATATCTGACTCGCGAAGACTATGAAAAATACTTACACACGCCACAATCATCAAATGAAGGTGAAGAAGGTGATCACACTGATCCCTGTGTATCTCAACCAGAAACCGAGATAATGATGGCCGATTTCCAACCAAAGTACAACCTAAGATCTAAAAATAAGTCCACCTCCACGACTCAGCCCAAGAAAATCCTTCAAAGAGGCCAAGCTTATGAGCCTCCTTCGGACGAGACCCCATTACCCAACAACAAAACTAGAAGAGTAAGCACTCAAGAGCCCGAGGTGGAAAAAGTTGGAACTCAAACACAGGAAACCGAACACGTAAATAAAGTCACGTCTTCAACTAGAACCATGAATGATAAAGCTGTCCAGAAAAATAAGTCAGAAAGGAAGAACTTGGAAGCCTCAACCGGAGAAACAGATAAGGTGAGCAGAACGTTTAGTTTTGAAAACGAGTTAAACAAAATTAAGATACCAATCCCTTTGGTGGAATTAGCGAAAAACCCCGTTTATCACAAACAAATTACCAAAATGATAGGTGTCTCCGAGCTTGAAATCCAGTCCGATGTCATAAACTTGGAATATGATAGACCTAACATCACGTTCGGTCCCCATTTTGAAGGGTACAAAGACAACATCGCTCCCTTTTATATCACCCTGAACGTATATGACCAGTTGCTGCATAATTGTATGTTAGACTCCGGAGCTTCCCACAATGTTATGCCCAAGATTATAATGGAGAAGCTGGGTCTCCAGATCACAAGACCTTATGGAAATCTGTACTCTTTTGATTCGAGGAAGGTTAAATGCATGGGGATGATAAAAGATCTGGTAGTTACCCTGGCGTAGGTCCCGGTCAAGAGTATCCTGATGGACGTGGTTATCGCAGATATTCCCCCTAAATATGGCATGCTGTTGTCTAGGTCGTGGGGAGACAAGTTGGGAGGTTCTCTACACTTGGACATGACTTATGCCACCATCCCTGTGTTCGGTGGTCAGTTCACTCGATTGTACAGAGAAACAAGATTAGCGTATACGATCAGTGACCCTCAAAATCCAAATAACTTCCCTATTTACGTTGCAGACCAAGATCTGGGAAATTTCATCTTGTCTTTTGATGACGGTCTGGATGTTTGTCCAGAGGAAATCGATACAAGGCACGAGGAGTTGAACCTCATGACAGAGGATCTGTGTAGTACTGGTGTCTGGAAGATGTATTTTGACAGCGCCTCGTCTTTTGAAGGGGCAGGTGCTGGAGTACTTTTGGTGGCACCTGAAGGTACGTTCATTGTTCCTTTCTCCTATCGTCTGCAATGGGACATAGATTACACTAATAACGTATGCGAGTATGAAGCATTGATCTTAGGATTATAGGCTGCCAAAAAGCTAAAGATAAAAAACCTGGAGGTACATGGTGATGCGGAATTAATAATAAAACAAGTAAACCGGCAGTACCAGGCCAGACATCCCGGACTAAGAGCGTATAGAAATTGTGCTTGGGATCTCATGGAATTTTTTTTCTCATCCATAAATATCCATTTTATCCCCCACGCAGAGAATCTGCATGCTGATGCATTGGCAAAGGCAGCTTCAACCTTCTCTCCTCCCACGACCTTCAAACTGAAGTATCACATTGAAATCAGATATAAACCCTCCATACCAGATAATATATGACACTGGAAAGTCTTTGAAGATGACGAACAAATTAAGAAATTCCTTACAGTAGTAGATGAATTCTTTGAAACACATGTTGACCAAGAAAATCAGAACGACTCGATGTGGATAATGCAAGAAGGAGAGGAACCTGAAATCTTCTGAGAAAAAATTGCAGATTATCGTATGCTGGTCCTTAAAAGCAATCAGATCCCCAAAGGATTGATTCCTTTGGAAAGACTTTTTGATTAGAACGATGTACTTGTAAAGTCCACCTTGCATCCCCAACCAGAAGAAGTGGAGGACTGTGATTTAGGAACCGAAAAGGAAACCCGGGTAGTAAAGATATCCAAGTTCCTCCCTCCCCAAGTAAAGGTCAAGTACAGAGAATTACTCAGACAATATAAAGATGTTTTCACCTGGTCCTATGATGAATTGAAAACGTATGACACTTCCATTATTGATCATAAGATACTGTTGAAGCTTGGGGTCAAACCGTTTAGGAAAAAGCTTAGGCAAATTAACCCCATTCTATTACCTGTGATAGAAAAAGAAGTTAAAAAACTCTTGGACGTGAAAATAATTGTACCGCTGAGATATTCGGACTGGGTAGCCAACCTAGTCCCAGTCAGGAAAAAGAACGGGGAAATTAGGCTATGTGTGGATTTCCGGAACCTAAACAAGTCATCTCTCAAGGATAATTATCCGCTGCCCAAGATGGACCATGTACTAGAAAAAGTAGTTGGATCAAATCGAATGTCCATGATAGATGGTTTCTCTGGTTATAATCAGATCGCTATGAATGAACAAGACAGGGAAAAAACCGCTTTCACCACACCATGGGGTACATTTATGTATGACAAAATGCCGTTTGGTTTGATGAATGCAGGGGCTACATTCCAGCGCGCTATGGACATCGCTTTCATGGGAGAAAGAGACAAGTTCATAGTCATCTACCTGGACGATCTGACGGTTTTCTCTAAAACCGATGAAGAACATTTAATCCATCTAAAACAGACTTTCAAAAAATGCCGCAGGTTTGGTCTGTCTTTGAACCCAAAGAAATCACATTTCGCTATGCGGGAAGGTAAACTTTTGGGTCATATCGTGTCAAGGGAAGGGATCAGGATTGATCCTAAGAGGATTGAAGCAATAGGAACTATAAGTATTCCCAGAAACGTAAAGGAAATTCAATCTTTCTTAGGAACAATAAATTTTTTACGAAGGTTTATCCCCAATTTTGCTGAGATTGTCAAATCGATTACAGGGATGTTGAAGAAGGATAGCGGAGTAAATTGGATGATCGAGGCTAAAGCATCATTTGTACATATTAAAAAAGTCATCAATGAGGCACTGGTGTTAGCAAGCCCAGATTATCTGAAGGATTTTCTTATCTTCTCATTTGCTTCTGAACATACTATCGCCGCGGTGCTCCTACAAAAGGATGATGAAGGGTTTGAACGATCGATCACATTTTTTAGCAAGAGCCTCAGAGATGCAGAACTGAAATATGACATAATAGAAAAACAAGCATACACAATGGTAAAGGCATTGAAAGCGTTTAGAACCTATGTGCTACATTAAAAAATAATCGCGTATGTGCCTACCAGTTCTGTAACAGACATATTGGTACAGTTGGACAGTGACAAAAAAAGAGGGCGATGGCTCACTAAAATACAAGAATTCGATCTGGAAGTCAAGCCGACTAAATTGATAAAGGGGCAGGGTTTGGCCAAACTCTTGGCCGAATCGAATCTGAGAGCTCTTGATATTAATTGCCTGCAAGAAGAAGACGAAGGCACACACCTGCACGAGCCGGACGACCAAACAGATCCAAGTAAGGTCGAGGAAAAGTTCATATTGTCAGGCTGGTATAAAGACATAGTGTTTTACTTGTTAAACCTGAAATGCCCAAATGAACTATCACCAGCCAAGTGCAGAACTTTAAAACTCCATGCTGTAAAATATTGCATCGCCGAAAATCAGCTCTACTGGAAGGATCCACTCGGGTTCCTGCTAGTCTGTTTGGTTGAGTCGGAAACTCCACGGGTTATAGAGGAATTTCATGAAGGAGTCTGTGGAGGACACCATGCATGGAGAGCCACAGCCTACAAGATCTTGAGGGCCGTATACTATTGGCCGAAACTATTTTAAGACGTCAATGCCAAAGTGCGTGCGTGCAACCCTTGTCAAATATTCGCTGGTAAACAGAAACTCCCTGCACTGCCACTCGTTCCAGTCAAAGATGAAGCTCCATTTCAACAATGGGGTCTAGACTTCATAGGGGAAATTAATCCTCATTCCAGTGCCCATCATAAGTGGATCTTAACAGCTACAGATTATTTTACTAAGTGGGTGGAATCCATCCCAACCAAAAGGGCAACAGACTCGGTGGTGATCGATTTCTTGGAAGATAATATCTTGTCAAGATTCGGGTGTCCCCGAAAGATAGTTACCGATAATGCCCAAGCCTTCAAATCTATGGCTATGATCAGCTTCTGTCAGAAGTATAATATCGTTCTTGACCATTCCACTGCAGATTACCCCCAGGGGAACGGGTTGGCCGAATCATCTAACAAGAGCCTGGTGAACATAATCAAGAAAGTACTGGATGAAAATAAGAGGTCCTAGCATGTGCACTTGAAATACGCATTATGGGAAAACCGCATCAGTACTAAAAGGTCTATCTGCATTTCTCCGTTTCAAATGGTCTATGGGACAGAGGCGGTACTACCTATAAACCTGACGCTACCAGTGATGAAGCTATGGCAGGATCAAAACGAAGAACCCAATCATGTAACCAGGAGAATTAACCAGTTGATCGAGGTTCAACAACATAGAGTTGAGGTCGATGAAAAAATGCAGAAGTACTAGGATGAGATGAAAGCATTGTTCGATCTCAAGGCAAAGGACCGAGAATTCCTTCCAGGTGACTTAGTACTAAGATGGGATGCAAGGAAAGAGGGAGCCGTGAAGCATGGTAAATTTAACCACCTATGGTATGGACCATTCGGGGTCTCGGCTCCAGAAGGAAAAAATTCCTTTCTGCTGGAAAACATCAACGAAGAAGTCCTCAGCACCCCTGTCAACGAGCGATATCTGAAACATTACATGACATAACAGTTGCCATTAAAAAAAAATAATTTTTTTTTTATTATTTTGTGTACATACATGCATTTTTTAAAAACATTACCCTTTTGACTTTTTGTTTTCTTCTGTTCATAGTTTTTTGACATTTTCCTAATAAAGTTAGTATTTTATTTTTACAGGATTCAACAGCTTGGAAAGATAGCAGGAAGAGTAATTCGCAAGGCGGTGTCAGGAATAAATCGGCATGAAACAGGTGATATCTAAAAGTAGCTTTATAGTGCACAAAGAAAGTGAAAAGAAAAGGTAAAGGTGAGCTTTCTCAATACACATGTTATGAAAGACTGTTAAAGTAAACCAAGGTAACGTCATTCAAACTACAATATCGGCTAAAGTGTTAGATAACAATATTATTGCGTGGCTTGGTAACCTTTGATTTAAAATGATTTGAAGGATACACTAAAACTAAGAACAATCAGTCAAAAGTAACTGTCCCCAAGACATCTACCAGATCCAGTCTCGAACTGTTTTGACTTTCTGTATTTTCAATCAATAAATCGCCGCCCTTTATCCTGCCTGTTTTCAGGTCTAACTTTTGACAAGCTGCCATCTTTTCATTTCATTACGAAGGAATAAAAGCTTTCGTTTTTGCCTCCTGAGTCTCAAAACAGATTGTGAAAAGAAAGCGGGTCTCCACAACTACTTGATCCCCTGCTAAGCGAAGGAACGTTTAGAGCGATCCTAACTTTCCTAGGTTTTTCAACAGCATCGGAAGAATCGAAGCTTGCTCAAACAGGGTGCCCCTTAAAAAATTATTTTCCCTGTCTCCCTAAGAACGAAGGTGTTGTGAAGGTCAAGGGAAGATTGGTACCGAGTAATAAAAGTAAGTTGACAGACCTATGATGCAAAGTATTAGACAGATATCATCCCTGATACAAACTGATTTCCCCCATCTTCGCACTCAAAAAATAAATTATAAGACAGGTGGTGAAAGGAAATTCAGAAATGATTGCCCCCACCTAGTCCAAGAAGACGATGAAAGGAAATTCAGAAATGATTTCCCTCATCTTAGCATTTAAATGCATAAATATTTTCTGAAGTGGTGAAAGGAAATTCGGTAGAAAGGGGCCAGATAAATTCACCGGGGTACTAAACAGGCTCGCTGGCAGTCAAGCAATGTCTGAGATATCTGTAAGGCTGTTATACATGAATATCATTCTACTCTGGTGACCAATGCTTTCTAAAAACATAATCCACATCCCAAATTCGGACGGGACTTCCCGATTAAAAATATATATAATCTCATCCTTTTGATGCAAGCCGAGAGTCAGAAGATCTGTTGAGTCTCCTAGGGTCGTTTCGACTGCCTTAAAACATACCCAAATTTAGTAGTAGGAAAGGGAAAATTGTGAAAAGGACTACAGTTGTGTTTGAAAGGAGTATCTGATTTTGAAAAAACTTCTCGAGGTAAAGAGCGGAGTCTTTCCCCCCCTTTTCGATCCTTTTCCCTTGGAATTTTTCCGCCTGATTGAGCTTTGACTCCATTTACCCAATATTGGCACATGGTCTACTATTCTTCCCGCCTCATAGGAAGGCGGGATCCCTAGTTGGAGCCTATGTTGGAGCCGCCTTTGTTTTTGGGCCTGTCGCAATTTTCAATTTGATACTTGCAATCTAAAGTTGATTTTGTTTTTCTTTCCGAAATGATGAGATCTCTGAAAACTGATCGCGTGAGCAACGATGCTTCTCTACTCTCGAAACAAGTCCACTTTCGTAAGAATGTTCGCTCTTTTTGTTTTACTTCGGGATCTCGCAAGTCGGATACTATAAGCCATGAGTTCACACGTCCCGAGTCACGAAACGACGAAGTCTTTTTAAATTTTTACTCAAGACAGTAACCAGGGTAGAATCTTCTAACTCATGATTAGACGTCATTGGGGTTTCACATCTCGGCATTCGCCAGGTCTGAATTTTTATTTCTACAGCCCCGAGAGCCAAGAACGCGAAGTCCTATCCGGATAACCCATGTCAAGGATCAAAGGCAAAAAGTTAACTGTGATAAATGTCGTTCTCGACATTTCACCAATCGGCACTAACTTTTTCAAAAGTCACAACATCTAATCCCCGGTTCACGGAGGCACGATGTAATTATAACATGATTAATTAATTGCCTAATCTAAGATTTTCTTCCCTTTAATTGAGTCTTAATTATCGCCATCTCGCGGTTTCGCGACTCAGCATACAAATCTCCCACAAACTTGTTTTCGAAGTTCCAAGTTGCGATATGTCGAATAAAGTGATTATAAAATTAATTATGCCTCCAAATCACAATTGCCTTTAATTAAGCCAAATCGGCCCTCGCGTTCTCGGGAGTTAGGGACTCAAAATGTTAAAAGAAATCCCACGATATAACGAATGGCGAAGAAATTTATTAGCATTGGCAGGATTGGATTAATTAAACTAAAGCCATATATATCCCGCGCCTCGAGGCTTGCACGTTTCTCGAGACAACCATTTCTCTCCATACTTTGACTGGTTGTCAAACCGCCAAAAAATTTATGACATTTATGGTGAAATAGGGTAAATCTATGCCTATAAGATCGGATTTTATGCAATGATCTTATTTCTAATTACGAATTGACAGGTTATTTTGAAAAGTATCGAGTTTTCAAATATATATAAGAGTTTCTTCCCATTATAACGAACGCATTTTCATAAGCACACAGAGCTCATCATTTCCGAGTGAACTAATTTCTGCATGTATACGCAGTTCTATCGCAGAAGGGCGAAAACGAAAGCTTCGGCTATGGCTCTGCGAAAAGCAGCTAAGGCGACAATCGAGGTCTCAGGAGATGGCTCAGACAATGTTTCCGACACTTCACCCTGGAGTGTCGACTCGGTCCCCAGCTGGTGCTTTGTTTCAAACATTCTGCAATCAGAATTGGTGAATTATTCGGACTCAGACGACAATGAAAGGGATGATCTAAACTCTAAATACAAGATAGTTGTCCAATCCGGAATGCACAGGGTAGCAGCCAGACCACGGTTGCTTCCATATTACGACATGATCCGATGGGCGTTGGATCACATAGACCTACCCACCAGGACTATCATGAACGAGAAGCGGGTCACGGTCAGGACTTTTAGGCCAGAACATATCCAAACCATGTATAAGCTCCCTGCGACGTCTGAATACACATATGGTGATGAATTCCTAGAGGAATTCAAAGAAAAGGAGTGCACACAATATGATAAAACCATGCCCGGTTTGATAAAGGATTGGGTTTCGTGCACCGCGAAATTCAGAGAAAATGACTAGGGCGTTTATTCAATCGCTTCGCTAGAGCCACAGTATAAGTATGTGGCCATGATGACATGCCGACTATTTGGGAGAGAGGACACATCACATTTTTTCATTGCGTGGGTGCCTCTGATGTTTCGGGTTGTAGAAGGTTGCTCGTTTAATTAGGAAAAGATACTCTCAGACAGTTTGGCCAACCGAGTTACAGAGTATCGAGAGAAGAAGGCAAGTGGGAGGCCGTCCTCATTCTTCATGTCCGCATATATTATGGACGCAATATGTTCCATGACACCATTCCCACTGATGAGCTGGGCTTGGACTCCGGCCGAGGACAAACCCGTGCATGTATATCACGAAAAGCTATGGGAAAATAAGGCGGACAGTTTCATATACGAAATTTTCAACTGGGTGATGGTGCCCCTGCACATCGCCATTTTTGGTCACCCACCACCTCGTATCTCGGACAACATTGCTACAAATCTGAGTGGAATAGTGGACTGGTACGTGGAGGCAGAGTTCTCGTACTTCAGAGTGTTCGAGGCTGCCGTTCTCCCGCTTGTGCTACCATTATTCATCCCCGACAAGCTGGATTGTCGCGAGGTCGCCCGGCAGACAGTAATTGGCGGAGTAAGTAAAGAACTCAAAGGATACTCAAGGAAGGTGTGGCCATATTTTTCCATTTGGATGAATTCTTATTCTTTATTGGATTTCGGGCATGCAAAGGCCGAGGCTGCAGCTTTGGAAGACCTGAATTTGGTCTCCATCGAGTATAAGAAACATGATCCACAGAGGGTTGTAAGCAACCATTTAGAAAATTGTGGGCTCAAGAGATTCGAGCATGAGAAATCACCCTCGGATGATATTTTACGAGGGGCGAGGTCTTATGAAGAAGTTCTAGTCCGGATCCGATCCTTGGCACCTGAAGACACAGCTGTTGTGTTAAAATTCCAAGAGCATAGACGAAGCTGTCTCCCTGTTGTGTTGGGAGGTTCGGGTGTTTCCGAGATGAAACAGAAGGATGCTGAAGGTTCTGAAGACGCAATTCCTGACCTTGGAAAACACCATGAGGGTGAACAAATGAGGAATCCCGAAGTAGAGACAAAGACTCCAGACCCGCCAAGGAAACAAAATCCGGAGTCTGAAGTAAAAACTCCAGACCCGCCAAGGAAGCAGAAGCCGGAGACTGAGACAAAGACATTAGGAATGCCAAAGAAGCAGAATCCTGTATATACCCCAGGAAAATCGGTGAAACAAATCGGGGAACCCATCACTTATGTTACCCCCTTGCAGTCGGCGCAGGGGAATATCGAAGAAGGATGGATATTTAATGAGGAGCTGAGGCCCATAAGAGCAGAAGAACTTCCTCCAAACGAGTTCTTCTTTGATAAAAAGAGAAAAGCGGTAGTAAAAAGGGAATTTTACCAGGAGGGAGAATCGACTGCTAAGAAGTTCAAGGTCATGACCGATGGAAAAAATAAAAAGAATGAGAATTCGCCACTGAGATCGCAGGGAAGCTAGGAGCGTATGAATCGGCGAATCAATTTTTGGTCAGACTTTTAAAGAACCAACTCAAAAGGAAAAACCACCTGATCAGGACTCTCGAGGCCAGATTGGCCTCGGCCATGGAAAATGCTAAAGGCCAAGTGAGCGTGGAGATAGAACTGGCTAGACTGGCTGATAAAAATGAGATAGAGGTGCTGAAAACCAAGCTCGATCAAGCACATCTAGTGGTCCGAGACGGTCGGATACAGGCGGTCCAACATAGGACTATGATTGCAGAGCTGCAGGCTCAGGTAGAGATCGCCAAAAGCAGGACGATCGACGTCGAGAGGTTTAAATCCCGAGCGATCAAGATTCAGAAAAGAATCTCTTCTGCACAACAAAATTTGCTTGCCAAAGTGGGAGCGATCCGAGAGAATTGTTTGTTGATGAATCGGGTTTTCGAGAACTTGTCTGTCAATGAAAGAGATGCAGAAGTGGCTCGGGTCGCCTTCCAGGAGGTGGTGATAGCCACGAATAACAGAGTTTTAGCGGGTCCTCCCGGGCGCACCATCCCAGAACAACCCAGAGGTAATATTCTGCTGAAGGATTGGGAGCACAACATTACCCTGGGCAAGGAACAAGCCCAAAAGGTAACCAATTCATTAGAAGAAGCCTTCAATTCTATAGATGGTGAGCTTTTGGGTATGGACAGTGGAGGCGACGTAAAAACATTGATACAAATGAATGTGGAACAAATCTCGCTTGATCTAAAAGAGAAGGATGAGAGAGATTCGACCGATATCTCTCAGATAGATATGGTGGTATTGGCCCGAGTTGATAAGCACATGATCCAGCCCAGGGCGCAGCTAAGTGCCCTCGACATCATCGATGCACAAATGGGAGACAAGCTACAACAGTTAGCCCGTGAATGTTTCTTCGTAGAGGCCAACTGTCAAGCGGAGCCTTCACGGCTCATATCTCAACTTGTGGAAAGATGTATTGCCTGCACCGAGTTTGAGCGAAGACGAGCACCTGGCACTAAGTGAAGACAGAGTGGGGGAAATGGAGCGATTTCTCTCCCTTCTGTCATAACTGAAGTTTTGCGACTATTGAGATTCTACCGGCTTTGTAAAAATTGTATAAATATACCCCAGAGAGAAATGAACCAGGCGAGATCTTTTTGAGTCATTTTTGTAATAGAAGTTTTGACATTCAGAGTTAATACAAGCAGATCTGGAGATTCTCAATTCCGTCACTTCTGTATCACAAGTTTGCTTCCTTATATCTCATTTTTACATTGCAATTCATATTCATAATTAATGTGCTTCGTTATAATTTAGTACGACCACTACTATAGCGAATGAATTTGGGTTTTCTATAATTGCTTATTGTCTTTCCTCTGCACCAGCTATCAGCTGTGTAAGACTAATCTGCATTTTCTGAATTCTACATATATTCTTTGTTACATTGGTTATTTTCTCACATATTTTCCTCTCCCATTTATGTCGTAAGCTTCTCCCCTGGTTGGAACCTTACACTATGAACGGATTAATGTTATTCTCCCATCTAGCCCCTTTTATTAAAATCTGATACAGTTATGGGAACAAGCCTTAGATTTGCATCCGTATTTTATTTCTGCAATCGTGAGTTCTCTTTCACAAGACCAAATTGAGACAACACTTAACCTTTCTTATAGTTTTTCACACCTTTACTGTTCCCCCATGACAGTTCCTGTACCAACTCAACCTAACGTTGAACCCAAACTATTGAATCAAACACACATTGCCTTAAACCTCTTCGACACCATTCTTAAAACGGAAATTAACCAAGCCGAACTCGAACAATCATGGACAACCATTGAACGAGACATAACTTCCCAGGAACAGTTGGAAGCTAGACAACGACAACGTAGAAAGTTTCCCTAGTTTCCTTTACCAAGAGTCTACTCTTCCCTCTTCTACACCTTTACCTACTTTCGTATGTCGTGACACTGTACCTCCGAGCCTTAGTTACAGACTCAAGAACAACAGGTTATCTGGAAAGATATCTAAAAGGAAAAAGGAAAGTCCATCATATCTTTAGGTCCCCAACCAACCACTTTACAAGCCCATTGTATATCTTTAGAAGTTGCAAACATTCCAAGTGAACAAGAGATCTTGGTCCAATAAAGAATGTACATGCAATCTTTGCTCAAACAAGAATATAAAAATAAATATCGAACCTTAGCATCGAGTACTAGTAGAAAATAATTTGTTAATGTATCTTTCTTGTTATACAAAATTTTCAAGTAGGAACTTGAAATTAAAATTAACTTAAATTTAAAACTTGTAGTTAAAGATGAAGAGATAAATCGTACATAAGTTATAATCTAGGATCAACTCTAAGACTAAGAAAGTTTAGGGGTGAATACTAGTCATTGCTAAAATATTTTATTGCATTGAGATAGATGCATTCTACAAGTATGGACTAGATGTCTAATGCAAAGTAACCCTAATAAACTAAAAAAAAAAAAGTTGAAGACTATAATACTAGCATCTAGATACATCTTAACTCTAGATCTATCATGCACTGAGAGGGATCAAATCTCTCGAGTCACAAACCTTTTTTATATTGCAAAAAAATGAGGGATTTTACATGCTTCTAATTCAATTATTTGTCAGGTATCAAAGCATAGATGGTTTTAAGGGATTCTTCATTAAACGATCCGATAAGAAGTTAAATTTTTGACAAAAAATTTTGAACTAAATGTTATCGAATTTCTATGTTTGCAGTATCATCCACATCAAAGACAAGTATGATATGATGGATTTTAGAAGGGAGAGATGGTAGTGAAAAATTATACCACTTATTCTTGAAATGGATCATAGATAACATCATTATATATGTGTTGATATGTTATGTATTTACACTAAAACCAAGAAAATTGAGGATGAACCCTTTGCACACAGTTTAAGAAAGCTATAGGGACTCATAAAGAATTCCAAGTATGATACACTACTAGGAACTTGAAAAAAAGATGGACAATGTAACTAAATAATCACTTTTAAAGAAAACCATCACAAGGCTCTTTCCAAAATTTTCCCTCTATCCATAACTATAGTAACATTCTTATTAGTCCCTGCCTTTAGCAGGAGGGACTATTGTAAACAGTTTTTCATTAATCCTTCAAAGAAACCAAGAAATTTAACCCTAATTTTTTCGCCTTTATTTCATTTATGCTTTTTTCCCCCTATCAAATAGGTATACGATTTGTTTTAACTAATAGGAAACTTGAAGGTCTTATTTGTCATCATAACGAGGCAAGGGGTTTTAAAATTAGGTAATTAGGAAACTACGGTTTTAAAATTATTAAACTATGGTGGAGGTGAACTAATGCTAGATCTCTAGACATAACATTAGTGAGTTAACATTTTTTTGTTAGAATTACATATCCTAAGTTTTCCTTCAACCATCCACCCTTAGCTTGGTTGTTCTTCATTTTCCACACACACCATCATGCAAACTGCAGTGGCTTTGTTCAGGAAACACATGCACCGATATGTAAACTTCGGTGGCTTTGTCCAGCCTTTCCTTCTAGCTTCCAATCAAGATCTTCATCCATTTCCTCCTTTACTCATGGCTTCCAACCAACGTTTATTGCATCCATTTCCTTTGATCCCTGCAAGCCAAACTGAGTCCAATCCATTTCTCTCAGACTTGTCACTAGTTTCTTCTGTTAAACTTGTCACTAGTCTGCATAACTAAGTTAGTCAATTTCTCTTAGAATTGTCAGTAGTCTGCATAATTACAACAAGAACATGTCAGGTTTACAATCCAACATTCTTAAAAGTTTTCTTGTTTTGGGATATATATTTTCATATTTACTCGTTTTGTGATATATATATTTTCAGTAAATTTCTTGACTATGGAAAAAAAATTACAGGGTGCTTACCTTGTTTTCCTTTCTTGAAGACGTGCAGACACATCATGATGTGGAAATGGCTCTACATAGTTGTCTAGCTCGATTATCTGTTCTCTCTGTTTATTGCATGAATGTTGTCGCATCATCATCCAACAGAGGAATTACTTGTTGTTGTTATGTCCTGTAATATTGGGTGTTTCATACTAGGATTTTAACTGCCAGATGAAGAATCAATGAGCGACTTCCAAACTTTGGAGGTCACATTTTTGGTCGAGGGAGCTGCATCCCCACTCAAATACACACAGGATCTTACCTGAATATTCAAAGGCCATCCTAGCTAACCATAAACCTACTGTCTCAATACAACGATGAAGTCAAAGAATATATCATTAGGGGGGAAGTGAGAAGGAAGGAGGGGAAGGATAGACGCACACAGTGGAAGTCTTTGGAAAAGAAGGACTAAGGGAATGCTTTCCTGACTCTCCAATCATAAGTTTTTATGATAAGAAAGAGTCAAAGGTATGAAGTGAAGCGCCTGCAACTGACTAAGGTGACTTCAAGTAAGGTCACCTTGGTAGCAACCAGGAAGCAATCCCGAGCATTCGAGGAATAAGCTAGAATGGGAATTCTGCTGAGTTCTGTCAGGATGGCTGAGTTAGGGTACATATCCATCCATAACATAGAATGAGGGGAAATTTTGTGTGTGGAAGTATTCAATTTGACATATGATATGCCACTACACCTATTTTTGGGAGTGACAGGCAATAATAAGAAGAAGAATGTTGACTCAGAATGAGATCTATTCCCAGGTGGGTGGTTCCCACGCTATGGGTATTCTATTGAGTCCGCATACTTGATTGGCTCTAATAAATGAGATCTAGTAGAAGTGATTATCTGTTTCTCTAAGAAGGCATGGGATCCTCCCAAGCACCCATTCCCCACAAAAGTATGGGTCATTACCAAGAGATAGAAAATTAGTTGGTGTTTTCATATTGAATTCCTTCTTCTCCAACTTGTTCTTTGTTCTTCAAGTCTCTCAGTAACTTTGGTATCAATATAAAATGTTAGTAATTTTCAATTTCACATAAACTCTATGAAATGAAACCGCTTGTGTTGATTCCTCTGACTATGTTGCTCCCATGTATGACATTGTCTCTACCCCCACATATATCTCTGTTTTAACAAGATTCATTCTCAGATTCGGCTATGCCATTCACAAGTAGAAAGGCAAGGTCATCTCTCCCACCTTATCACCCTGGTTCCCACAAGTATATTTGAGAGATGGGAAATCATGTCCTTCCAAGGGTTTTCCATGGACTTGTTGACCTTCTTCTTTAGGTAGGTACAAAAGGGAATAGCTCCTTCGATTTAAATCTCTGGGAGACCAAGTTCAAGCTCTTCCAGCTAAGCTAAACAAAAGTTATTCTCCTTCATCCGCGTTGCGTTTCTTGTACTCCGAGTCAAACACTGGACCTGAGAGGGCATGTCTTAGAGTGTGTGGAAACCCTGGCACATGCTGATGAGCAGATGATAGAAGATAGATGGACAACATGTCGTCCAATTGCATGCACAATATACTAGGAACATAGGTCATCATAAAAATTCACTATGAACAACCACGTTGCAGTGTTTCATATATTTAAATACGAAGGCATGCAATCCCGAGTAGTCTGGTTCATTTTTCAAGAGTTAATTATATTTTAAAACAACATGCTTGGACAATTTTAGTAAGTCAGTCTAGTGCATTAGTTAATTAAGTTAGTGAATTAATCTTGCTTTCGGTGTCACAGTGGGCGATCGTTTTGTTATGTAGATTGAAATCTGGAATACTTATTATTACAATGGGCTATCGTTTTGTTATGTCGATTGAAATCTATTTGTCAAAGAAACTATGATGGGCCTTCATATTGTTTTAATGCAAATTATTTATCTGTATGTATATATGTAACTAACTTTTACTTGAGTTTGAGTTTTAAGTTGGGTTTTGGTGAGTTAGTTTATTGATTGAAATATTGATTATTTTTTTTGTCCTGAGCATGATTGAATTAATGATTAGTTTTGTCTCCTTGGTGTGGGTGCTTTGTATTTTGATGTTGCAATTTTTCCTGTAATGGGTAAGTTTAGTGTTTCAATTCAATTCAATATTTATTCTAAAATGAATGGATGGATTCTCTTTGCTTCCCAACCTTTCCGAGCAACATCTTCTCCCTCCCCCTTCCTTTTTCTTCCAAATTTCTTTAAATATTAAGAGTTAATTTGTATTTTCTATATCATTACAGCTAACCAGCTAGTAGAATATTTTGTATGAGGAGATTCCCTTTCTATCTCTTAAATAAGGTTTAGGGTTTCTACAATAGTGGCAACAACAGAGGAATATGAAAGGGAAGGTGTTTATTTATTTATTTATTCTTGAAGTATCATCTTGCCTTGTTATCGCTATTGTTAATGCTACATAATGAATGAATCCAATAGAATAGGTTAACTTTGAATCACTTTACTCCTGTTATGAAATCACCTCATCCATTAACTTTCTGCTTTCACATATTTTATCTTCTTGACCAGGAAAACAAAATAATTTTATCTTGAATATTTTTCGTGATTTGTATAGGCTTGTATTCAATCCAAAATGTTTTAACGTCGAAGCAAAGATCATCCTGAAATTGACTGCGTTTTGAAGGAGCTTATATTCAGATAAGTGCATTCCATAGTTTCTTCATACTTAAAAATACCCATAGAGAAACATTAGAATTATACTTTAAATTCGAAACACAATAGTTTTACAAAGCTTCCGATGAGAAACTAAATGATCAACTATTACATCAGACATATCTAGAGCACCCATGAGTAATGGGTACTTTATAATAAGTAAAGTATAAAGATGAACCTACACCGTAAGCATAGAAAGTTTAATTTTCACTTGCACTAACATAAAAGATCCTTGGATCAATAGTTACACTTTTTGTGCAGTTATCAGTTTTGTTTATACCAATAAACCTGTCTGCCAACTCAAACATGGTGTTCCTCAAACTGCATAAGAAGTAGATCTCATTTAAAAATAGATCAATTAGCTATCATCTAGCCATAGAGAACATCCATTGCAACTTGGTGGAGGAAAAGAAAGAATCACTTACCTTATAATTATGAATTGGGCATCCTAATGGTATATGAAGGTATAGACACTAATGGTATATGACGGTATAGACACTAATGGTATATGATGGTATCCAACATTGGAGAGTATTTGAAACATTAATCCATCCTATATGATACATGGCTATTGTTGGCCCTTGACCAAGTTTTGGGAGATCCTTTGTTAAGTTTGACCTATTTTGGGACTTTGATAGCCTGTCGAAGATGGAGCGCAAGACGAAAAGGAGATCACCAGATCTCGGCCCCTTTTTAGGGATTTTTGGGTTTTTGGATCTTGTAATGGGTATGGGAATGTTGGCCCATGGGTTTACCCATGCTTAGGCCTATTTTGTAATATATATAGAAGACTAGGTGATGTAATGAGAAGAAGTTGTAAGGAATGGCTAAGTGCTAGGGTTGGATATGTGTAATCAAGAGTTGTCGATGCTTTGTGCGTACTGTGTGAGACTTGCAGAGCTAAGTGAAAGTCATTGTAAGAGACTATAGAAGGATCTGTGCTTAGATCTACTCAGGGAACGAGGGTCTAGCGAGATGTGCATATCTCCTGTCCTCTGCGGAGTAGGGTTTTGAGGCTATGTGCATGTAACCTATTGAAGAAGCTAATAAAGAAGACAAAGAGTTGGTGGACATAGCCCTAGGGTGGGGGTGAAACACGTACATGTTGTGTTTCTCTACTTTGTGCAATGTGTTGATGTGCTTATATGTTAATATGCTTAGTGATTTAATATAGATAGATAGATCTGTTGATGCTTTGTGCTTAAGGATGTATATGGATGGATGTTAGATCTGACTTACATACATGTGCTTAGTGATGGAATCAATTAGGATCCGATCTATTCGTCATGCTAAGTGCTGTTAGATGCTAGATCTGATTGAATACTGTGATGCTATGTAATTAGGGTTTAACTGCGCTGTAACTAAGAACTAGATATTGATGAATGTTAACTACTGAGTGCTCTGTTAAGTGTTAGAATCACAGATCTGTGTCCCAGCTAAGGTTGCAGACACTGGAGTCCTTCAACCACCCCTACCTCTACCTTGGGTGAGACTTCATTTGCTTCACAGGTGTTGCCGAAAGGGTAAGTAGTTAGGGTTTTGTTGGTGTTCTCTTGAGCATTGAACCCTAGGTCTGCCCCTGTGCCAACAAATGGTTCTGTTTCCAGGACTCGAAACTGTGATTGCTGGGAATTGAGGAAGAAGAAGCTTCGTGTGCAGATTCGACCTGAAATTGTGAAATCTCTGTGCGTAGATCTATCTCTCTAGTGCGCAGTACTCTACTTAGTGTTTGAAGCTCTGTTCTAAAGAAAATAAGTTCAATCGGAAGAAAATAGGTGAGATCTGAAAGCTTGTGCTCTAAGAAAGGTAAAAGTGAGAATTTCTGATTAAAAGAGGTAAGATCTGAAAGCTTTGTGCTCCGAGAAAGGTAAAATTGAGAATTTATGATTAAAAGAGGTAAGATCTACAAGCTCTATGCTTTGATAAAGGTAAGAATAGTGAAAAGTTTTAGATTTGAAAGCTTTGTGCTCTATAGAAGTAAGATAAGTGGAAAATTTTGTTTCTAAAGTATGGATCTAGGTATGTTTGATAATAATTGTCCTAGATTGCAAACTAGGGCACTGATAGATGAAAGAAGATTTGATATGAGTAGATCTAATAAGAATAGTGAAAGATATGTTATACCTATGCATAGAGAGAATGTTTGGACTAACAAATGGATGGAGGATCCTAGAAAGAATTTTTTGCAGGTTAGCTACCATGATCCTAGTGCGCAGTACAGGAGAGGCCGGGGATCATTTAAGAGAAAGAGAGGATTAACCCTTTGTTACAGTTGTAGAAGATCGGACCATCTAGCAAAGGAATGCCTTGGTAGAAGACCTAGTTGCCTCTGTTGCAAAGCTATGGATCATGAAGTATTGGATTTCCGTAGAATGATTGCTAAGCTTGAAAGAGTGAATATGAGACAAGAAAACCCTAAGGCAGATCCAACAACTAATATTAATTCAGAACCCCGGAAAGAATCAAAGAAAGTATTGCTACAGATGAAAGAAACCCTGAATGACCACCGAAATGTCAGCTTATCAGAGATCTTCAAAGAAAAAGAATGCATAGAAGAAAGAATAGGAGACTTTGACATTGACTTTGTTCTAGATGAAGAAACACAGGTGAATATTATGACAGAAAGAACTTGGGAAAATTTAGGGGAGGCTGCTATGATTCTTTCATTGGGAGGAATAGAACTATTCAGAGGAAAGTTGATAAACCTTTGTGGAAAGCTTACCTAGATATCTATGAGTGCCAAGGGAACTTCGATGGAGGAAGAATTTGAATTTGTTAAATTTATTGAGGACAGTGCTCCATTTACTATATTTCTTGGAAAACCTTGGATTGAAAGAGACCAAGCCAGAAGGAAAGAAAAAGAAGTATTAGAGAAGAAAAAGAAAGAGTTAAAAGATTTCATGACTAGGAAGATCACACACTTGATTAAAGAACAAGAGAATAGATTGAAGCCATTTGAACCCAGATAATTGGATGTCGAAGTTACAAGAATACCAGAGGACTCTCAGAAGATTGCAGTACCTATTCCATATATAATGTTACCCCTGATTTATAGGAAAGAATCTCAACAACGCGAAGTTACTCTGCTAAGAGGAGATAAGAATCAGAATGGAAAAAGGAATACCGAGATGAAACCCACTGGGAAAAATGCTAGAAAGCTATGTAATAAGAGAGCTAATATCGAGAAGTTACAGAAGGATCTAGAAGGAACTTCGCAGAAGGAAAATGTGAAAAATTGGAAATTCGCTGGGATATCAGAGCAACGTCACATGGCACTTCGCCATGCCGAAGCAATATAGCCATTGGGAACAGTATAACCGTTATAATGACACCCTGAACGGGAAGAAAGAAATTTATGGTTAGACAACTCGCCACCAGATTGTTGTGACCACGCCATAATGGGAAGAACTGAGTTAATGAAGGCTTCTTACCCGTTGCAAGCAACCCATTGCCAAGCTATCTATTTATCCCGTCGCACCATGCATAGAGAACACTTTTTCTAACTGTGAACTTGAGCCCACAGATTAGTTGATTTTCACACAATGATCATCGCACTTTTACCATCTATCCCATTGCATTAAGAAATTTCTCTTCGAATCTGAGATTTTCAACCCCGAGCGTGCATGTCGGACGAGCTGAGCGCTGCAGAAAAGAATGTTGATGAAGTTCTCATCGACCTCATGACCAAAAGGGTAATGTAGATGTCTGTAGGTATACAAGTGTCATCGATGAGAGGAGTGCAATCCTCTCTATCGATTTCTCACGGACCACCTCGACCATCAGCAGAGAAGAGAACCAAGCATAGAGACGACTTAGCTAATGCAAAGTTGATCCCATCCATATTACTCGACTACATCCCACCTCTGGCTGACGCGGTGAGTCGTGATAGTGGACCCAAATATTTTGAGTACACCATGGTCACTGCGTACCTCCCAAAGGGGATACACGCAGTTCGAGCATAGTAAGACAAGATTGCAGCATTGAAGTTCAGTGACTTCAACCTCAGAGATCGTAAGAACCACATCATGCTGTCCCCGTACAAATACCTGACCATGACGAAGGGGAAGAACTCAAAGATAATCCCTCAACAATGGACTATGGACCTCACGCAATCCACCCTCTTAAATGTAATGAAGATACCGCACTTTGGAAGGCACCAGGAGGTTAACACGTGCGTTAAGCTCCTACTGTCATGCTTCCATGGCAACTACTTGTGGCCATACCGCCGTATTACATTTGATCTGACATTTATCCATAGGATCACAGGCTTGAGTATGCAAGGACCTGACCCTCAGGAGTTCTACCCAAGAAAAGCCACAGATCGCGTGCTAGCACATAAGATTAAGGATACATACGACGATGTTGAGAAGGGAATGCGAGGCTACAAGGTAGCCTTCATCCATAATGGCACAATGCGCCTAGCACGTCAGTTAATAGCTAGAAAGTTGGTATGAAAGAACATACCCACTCAGGTCACGGGCTTCGTCATTGACCTCATGAGGAAGTGTGTAGAAGGATTACAGATGAACCGAGTGAAGTACCAAGTCAATTAGCTCTAACTAGACTGCCGTGAAGCACAAGATTAGGGCTACAAATTTCACTTCAGCTGGCTCTTGATTCTCATCACGTTTGTTTTCTGGGAGATGCCGGAAGGTGCGACCTTCCCGGACACCGAGCCATTTGAGCCTCTTTCCGTGAAGTTCACTACCCTTTGGTATTCGAGTGATATGAACAAACAGTGGCATTCGAACACTATTTTTCATACCTACTACCTTCAGCTGAAGAGATCCATAGAAGAAGAACATTGCATGACTCCGAGCACCTTACAAAGATTCTGACCCATGATGAAGTTCAGTGCATATTAACATTTCATTTACATTACAGTGTGGGCTGATGAACATAAGGAGAAACTCCAGTCATACTATAAGTTCATGAAAGAGGATCTTGAGGAGATCACTAAGGACTAGTCGATAGAGCTCCTTATTCCAGCAGACCCTGTAGAGATGTCCAACCCTGACAGCCCAGAAACCGCACATGATACACCTGGACCCAAAAAAATGAAGAAGACTGAAGAGGTCCAATAACTAAACAGTGCCTCAGGGAAGACTGCTTCCATATCACCTGAGCGAGGAGGTGATGACGACATAGAAGAGATGAAGGACAGAGAAGATGAACAAAATAAAGGTGAATTAAGACCACCGAGAGATGAGACTGATCTCTTTAAGAAGAGGAAGGTTTCTCCCCAGAAACCCTCTTCGCGGAAGAAATCCAGAGCCACCATGACCAAGATGAGGACTGTGCTTACTGTTGATGATTTTAATTTCATCATCGCAGTGCTAAACAATGCCTCACTGGAAATCACAGAGAAGCAAGAATCTAAGTAGGAGGAAATGTACGACAAGATCGAGGTCGAGCTACGAGGAGTACAACAGGCTCTTCAGTCTAGTCGCGCAGTCTCCACTGCGCCCCTGTCATCAGGAGAACTAGAGTTGGGGGATGAGCCGGCCCAACTCTACCGAGTAGCTGAAGCGGTCGAAGCTTGTCTTCGTCATGCATAAGAATAAGTAGAAAAATCCACCTAGGCCTTTAAGAATGTGCAAGGCATACTCATAGAACAACACGGAGTTGCAAAACAGGAGAAGGCTGCTCTTCAGGGAAAGTTTGAAGAAGAGAAAGTACAGATGCAACAAGAAAAATAACATTTTCTCACAGAAAAACTCGAAGTAAAGGAAGCAATCAACAGAGAACTTCACTCTGTGATAGGATTAGATCCAAAAGCTGAAGACCAAGTCATGCGTCAAGTAGAGCAGATTGTAGAAGCCATCCTGCAGCTACAACAACGAATAACAGATTTAGAGTGCCACGCTGTACCTAACACCCCGCAAGATGTAAGAGACCAAAGAGAAGCAATTGCTCGAAGCGCAGTCAAAAGAATAAAATCCCTTGCCCTGGAATGTAAGAAACTGAGTGATCACAATGCCCAAACGTATGAGAAACTCACAGAGAATCCAGAACTGAAGGCACTGGAGTTGCAACTCCAGGAAGAAAAGTATCAAGCAAAGACAATACATGCGTAGTTGAAGCCCCTGTCAGCTGTGGAAATAATGAAGTGATCCCAAGAGAAGCGCACTTCCTAGCAGCAGGTTCACACTATTCAGAGCAAAGTCGTGGAAGTGACTCAGAGGCTCCAACCTGTACAAGATGAGGCTTACCAATTGTTCACAGAGATAGAAGGCCGAGGAGCATAACTAGAGCAATTTGTTATTGCAGCTGAACAACGCCTAGAGGGACCCGTGAACGAGGAAGTCATCCAAGAATTCGCAGAACAAGAGGTCGTAGCACAACAACAAGTTGAAGTAGCTCGAGCCAAGATCGAGGATTTTGAAGCATAACTAGTCAGATCATAGTGACTCGGGACGATTCACAGGTGAGTGTTGGGGGCCTGTTGGCCCTTGACCAAGTTTTGGGAGATCCTTGGTCAAGTTTGACCTATTTTTGGACTTCGACAGTCTGTCGAAGATGAAGCGCAAGATGAAGAGGATATCGCAGGATCTTGACCCGTTTTTAGGGATTTTTGAGTTTTGGGATCATGTAATGGCTATGGGAATGTTGGCCCATGGGTTTACCCATGCTTAGGCCTATTTTGTAGTATATATAGAAGACTAGGCAATGTAATGAGAAGAAGTTGTAAGGAATGGCTAAGTGCTAGGGTTGGATCTGTGTGATCAAGAGCTGTCGATGCTTTGTGCATACTGTGTGAGACTTGCAGAGCTAAGTGAAAGTCATTGTAAGAGACTGTAGAAGGCTACATGCTTAGATCTACTTAGGGAAGGAGGGTCTAGCGAGCTGCACAAATATCCATTCCTCTAGGGAGTAGTGTATGAGGCTCTATGCATGTAACCTATTGAAGAACCTAATAAAGAAGACAAAGTATTGGTGGACGTAGCCCCAGGGTGGGAGTGAACCACATACATGCTGTGTTGCTCTTCTTTGTGCAATGTGTTGATCTGCTTATATGTTAATATGCTTAGTGATTTAATATAGATAGATAGATCTGTTGATGCTTTGTGCTTAATGATGTATATGGATGGATGTTAGATCTGACTTACATACATGTGCTTAGTGCTGGAATCTGTTAGGATCCGATCTGTTCGTCATGCTAAGTGATGTTAGATGCTAGATCTGATTGAATATTGCGATGCTCTGTAATTAGGGTTTAACTGCGCTGTAACTAAGAATTGGATATTGATGAATGTTAACTACTGAGTGCTCTGTTAAGTGTTAGAATCACAGATCTATGTCCTAGCTAAGGTTGTAGACACTGGAGTCCTGCAACCACCCCTACCTCTACATCGGGTGAGACTTCATCAGCTTCACAGATGTTGCCAAAAGGGTCAGTAGTTAGGGTTTTGTTGGTGCACTCTTGAGCGTTGAACCTTGGGTCTTCCCTTGTGCCAACAAATGGTTCCATTGTCGGTACTCAAAATTGTGATTGCTGGGAACTGAGGAAGAAGAAGCTTTGTGAGAAGATACAACCTGAAATTGTGAAAGCTCCGTGCGTAGATCTGTCGCTCTAGTGCACAGTACTCTACTTAGTTTGTGAAGCTTTGTGATAAATAAAATAATTCCGATTGGAAGAAAAGAGGTAAGATCTGAAATCTTTGTGCTCTGAGAAAGGTAAAAGTGAGAATTTCTGATTAAAAGAGGTAAGATCTAAAGGTAAGAATAGTGAAAGAATAGTGAAAAGTTTTAGATCTAAAAGCTTTATGCTCTGTAGAAGTAAGATAAGTGGAAATGTTTGTTTCTAAAGTATGGATCTAGGTATGTTTGATAAGAATTGTCCTAGATTGAAAACTAGGGCACTGATAGATGAAAGAAGATTTGATATCAGTAGATCTGATAAGAATAGTGAAAGATATGTTATACATATGCGTAGAGGGAATGTTTGGACTAACAAATGGATGCAGGATCCTAGAAAGAATTTTTTTTAGGTTAGCTACCATGATCCTAGTGCGCAGTACAAGAGAGGCTGGGGATCATTTAAGAGAAATAGAGGATTAACCCTTTGTTACAGTTGCAGAAGACCGAGCCATCTAGCTAAGGAATGCCCTAGTAGAAGACCTAGTTGCCTCTGTTGCAAAGCCATGGACCTTGAAGTATTGGATTGCAATAGAATGATTGCTAATCTTGAAAGAATGAATATGAGATAAGAAAACCCTAAGGTAGATCCGACAACTAATATTATGGCAGAACCCCAAAAATAATCAGAGAAAGTATTGGTATAGATGAAAGAAACCCTGAATGACCACCAAAATCTCAGCTTATCAGAGATCTTCAAAGAAAAAGAATGCATAGAATCAAGAATAGGAGACTTCGACATTGACTGTGTTCTGGATGAAGAAACACAGGTGAATATTATGACAGAAAAAAACTTGGGAAACTTTAGGGGAGCCTGCTATGATTCCTTCATTGGGAGGAATAGGACTATGCAGAGGAAAGTTGATAAACCTATGTGGAAAGCTTACCCAGATATCTATGAGTGCTAAGGGAACTTCGACAGAGGAAGAATTTGAAGTTGTTAAATTTATTGAGGACATCGCTCCATTTACTATGTTTCTCAGAAAACCTTGGATTGAAAGAGACCAGGCTAGAAGGAAAGAAAAAGAAGTATTAGAGCAGAAGAAGCAAGAGTTAAAATATTTCATGACTAGGAATATCACAGACTTGATTAAAGAGTAGGAGAACAGATCAAAGACATTTGAACCCAGAGGATTGGATGTCGAAGTTACAAGAATACCATAGGACTCCCAGAAGATTGTAGTACCTATTCCAGATACACTATTACCCTTGATTTCTAGGAAAGAATCTCAACAACACGAAGTTACTCTTCCAATATGAGATAAGAATCAGAATGGAAAAAGGAATACCGAGATGAAACCCACTGGGAAAAATGATAGAAAGCTAAGTAAGAAGAGAGATAAGATTGAGAAGTTACAGAAGGATCTAGAAGGAACTTTGCAGAAGGAAAATGTGAAAGATGGAACTTCACTGGGATATTAGAGCAACGCCACATGACACTTCTCCATGTCGAAGCAATATAGCCATTGGGAACAGTATAACCGTTAGAACAACACCTCGAACAGGAAGAAATGCATTTATGGTTATACAACTTGCCACAAGATCGTTGGGACCATGCCATAACGGGCCGAACTGAGTTAATGAATGATTCTTACCAGTTGCAAGTGACACGTTACCAATCTATCTATTTATCCCATCGCACCATGCATCGAGAACACTTTTTCTAACCATGAATTTGAGCCCGCAGATTAGTTGATTTTAACATAGTGATCATCATGCTTTTACCATCTATCCCATTGCATTGATAAATTTCTCTTCGAACTTAATATTTTCAACCCTGAGTGTGCATGTCAGATGTGCTTACCGATCAAAAGTGATGGCATTGCCACTTCTTCACTTGGAATCCGAAGTGCTTCCCATCGATGTGTAGCATGTTGCACAACAATGTCCTACTCTATCGCAAAAGTATGAGTATGGAGGCTCTTTCCAGCTAATTAATGATATCAAAATGATTATCCAGGAGTAATGGAACTCTGTTCCCAAATCCTAAGCATCCTTGCAGTCGTCTAGGAACATGTTCAGTAAATATGGGGCCCAACTGAGCATGGTTCTATTTTCGCATTGTGTTGCTGCTGCGACAACCCCTGTAGGGACCTCCTCTTTGTGGCATTTGTGAAGTAGCTTGCATGCCATCAATTTTGTTTCCATCCTAGTGGCTGTATCCCTAAATCTATTTATAATAATTCTGTGTGAGCCTATTTCCATCCCATATGTATTCTTCATATCTTCTGCGAGAGCATTTTCCTTGGTTTTATCATCGAAGTACTACATAGGCTTCTCACCATTTGATTGAAGGCCTGTGATGAATGAAATGAGATCTACGTCGATTGATACTAGTCCTTCCAACCACAAAAATCCTCTATGGAGGACTGCCAACAACTTCTTGACACAAATTTTCACATATTTTCCCCGTTCAAAGTGAGGTATCTCCAACAAATTCAGAATCCCCGTGTTTGCCAATCCTTCCGCCCATTGCTTTGGCTACAGTATTGGATATTCTAATGGCCATGTGCCCAGGCTCTTGATATACACCTACTGTGCAAATTCTGGGAATTTGCTGGTGTCAAACACATCGTGGTATATGTATCTTGGCTTCTTGAAACAACCCAGTAGACTTGGTGTGGTCTGCACCCCCTCTGGTATGCACGATAAAATGATTGTGGCATCAGGCTGCTTGTGTCGGGACTGCGCGATAGGTTGTTTCCCCTTTCATTGTACTGACTCACTAGATATCCCAACATATGATTATGTTTCCCAGCCTAACTTTGGTTTCCCTGTGATGTCTTCAAGATGTACTTCCTCCTGTTGCGCGGACCCCACCATAGGTTGTGGTCTTGGCCCGTCAGAATTTGTTCTTTCGGTGTCACCACCATTTATTATGTGGGTTTCTTTTTCCCTGACATGTTGCTGTGGGTTGCTTGTGGTTGATGGGTCCTAGCCCTGTGCACTATTGTGCGAGTCGATATGCATACCGACCATCATCGGGGCCTTATCATTTTCCTCTACTAGTGTTGCACTCACTGGTTTGACTTGCAGTGAAGGTATTGCTTCGACATCGACGATCCCCTATGTGTGTGTAAATTCCTATTCCGCCTCTGCGGTTTCCTGTGGTGACCTTTTCTTGTTGCATGTTTTTCGTGTTGTTTGGATAGGTGTGCCGACCTTTGGAGGTGCCATCGTGGGTACTTATTCCTTTTCCGATTGAGTTTCAACTGCTACAATCTCTGAATTCTCTTTTTTGCCTCTCGTCTTCATGCTCCTTAGCTTCACGGGTTTGAAAATGCATAATGTGTCTCATTTAGGCCATGCTTGCATTATATAGAGGGTGTCATAAATTCCATGAATCTTCTTGGGGAGGATTCTTTGATGGTTATTAATGTGTTAAATCTTATCGAGTACACTTTGTTCAATTTCATAAATGCCCAATTCACACCTTTTTACCTCGAGGACCGATTTTTTCTTTTCCTATCATTTCCCCTTTTATGGTGCATTATAAATTTTCGGTGCCTCGTACATTTCTATTGTGATTTTTCAATGTGGTGTTTGCTTCCTGTCAACCATATGTTGTGCACAATCACTTTTTCTTTTTGTCACGTTGATTCCACTATCTCCTGTGCATGATATTTCCCAATATTTTTTATTTTCTTTATTTTCTACTTTTTATTCCTTTTTCTTCCTTTTTTACTTTTGTCTTCCTTTTTCTTCTTTTTCTACTTTTTTCTTCCTTTTTCTCCATTTTCTTTCCTAAAATCTACTATAGTACACTATACATACCTTTCGTACTGCACTATAACTTTTAAGGGTTACTGGGTCAACTACCCCTATACAGTTTCAGTCGACTACCATTGATCATGCCTTTCAGTTTTGTTCATCCCAAGTCCTTTACTTGTACATATCCCCCATATGTGAAAGTATTTACTTCATATGGCCCTATCCAATGCATTCTAAACTTACCAGGGTGTTGGAAAAATTTACTGGCATAGAGTAGAACTAGGCCTCCTTCCTTAAAACTCGTCTTTTTAATATGTCTGTCATGCCAGGCTTTGTCTCTTTCTTTTTATACTTCCTGGTGAAATCCTTCCAGAATGTTGTCCTCTTCCATTTCCATTAGTTGACTTATCCTCTCCTGTACTATGCCTGTTTCTATCATGTTGGTAATTGCAGCTACACGAAGACTAGGTACCAAAAATTCTAATATGACCACAACTTCCTTCCCATACACCAATCTAAATGGTGCATGTCCTATCAAATTCTTACATGTGGTCCTGTATGCCCATATTACTTATGGTATTTTCAAGTCCCAATCATCTCTGTTAACATTGTAGATCTTAGTCAAATCATTTTCCAAAATATTATTGAAATCTTCTATTGTTCCAATTTCTTGAGGATGATATGGTGTACTCTTCTCGTGATAGAATTCAAAATCCTTAGTCATAGACCTGATGGTACTATTAATAAAATGAGTGCGTTGGTGACACTCATCAAAATCCCAGGACATCCAAACCTGGTGATCACTTGCTCAAACAAGAATTGTGTTGCTGTCTCTGCGCTACAGTCCTTGACTGGTGCTTCTTCTACCCATCTTGTTAAGTATGCAGTCATAGTAATGATATAAATAGCTACTGACATTTTTGCTGGTGGATTAATAGGTCCAACAAAGTCTATTTCCCATTTCTCAAATACCTGTAAAGTCACTTGTGGTCTTAGAGGCATCTCATCCCTTCTGTTGGGTTCACCAACCCTTTGACAAACATCAAATTTATGGAAATATTCCTTGTCATCTTTATGGACTGTTGGACACCATAATCCTTCACGCAATACCTTTAAGAGTGATAGCTTTTCCTGCATATTTTCTTCCAACTATCCCTTCATGAGCTTCTACCAAAATTTTGGGCCTTTCATGTTCCAATACACACCTTCTCAAAATGCTATCTGCGCCCATCTTGTATAAATGTCCTGCAATAAGTTGATATTTTGCAGCTCTGACTACCAGATTGTTCTTCTGCCCAGTGTTAAAGTCTTGTGGCACAACCCCTGTGGTTAAGTATTCAATAATATCAGTGAATTATTCATCAACTACTTGTACTGAAAATAACTGTGCATCAGGTAAGTTGTCTTCCAAGTTAGTAGGTTATTCTCCATTAGTTACCCTTGATAGGTGATCAGGTCTCCCATTCAACTTCCCTGGTTTGAATATCACTTCAAAATAAAATTCTTGAAATAAAAATAGCCATCCACAGATTTGGCCCCCCAACACTGGCTTGTTGATTAGATATTTGAGGGAAGAATGGTATGTGAACATTTTAAAGTGTTTACCCACTAAATAGTGCCTGAACTTCTGAAGTGCATATACCATGTCTAGGACTTCTCTTTTTGTGGTGTTTTAGTTTTTCTCTGATTTTGACAACTTTCTGCTTTCAAATGCTATAGGATGGTCTAAGTCCCCTGCTCCAAGTGCTATGGCTGATGCATCTACATGCACACGAAATGTCTTTTCCCAATATGGGAATACTAGTATAGGTGTTGTTACCATATTTTCCTTTAGAGTATCCAATCCTTGTTGATAGTCTTCATTCCATTGAAATATGGTGTCCTTCTTCAACAATTTTTCCATTGGTACAGTAATATACGCATACCCCTTTATAAATTTCTTGTAATATCCTGTATGTCCCAGTGTTGCTCTTAACTAGTGCACTGACTTCAATGGTGGTAACTTTACAATGACTGCAATCTTAGCAGGGTCCACTAGTAAACCTTGTTTACACACTATATGTCCCAACAATATTCCAAAAGGTGTACCAAAAATGCATTTCTTGATATTTAATGATATCTGACATTGTCTGCATCTTTCCGACATTAATTGTAATACTTCTACATGGTCCTTTAATAGACTATATAAAGTCTAGTAATCCATATATACTTCTAAAAACTGATGTATGAATTCCTTAAAAGAAGCTACGACTACTCTTGAAAATATGGCTGGTGCGTTCTTCAATCCAAATGGCACGACTGTATATTGGTAGGATCCCTATTCTGTATAAAAAGTAATGTTATACCTATCCTTTGGAGCTTTATTGATCTGATGGTAACTTGAGAATCCATCTGTGAATGAATATGCTTCCTGGCCTCCCACATTCTCTAAGACTTCATCTGTAAAATGGGTAGGGAAAGGGTTATGTAAGCAAGAATCATTGAGTTTCCTAAGATCTACACAAATCCTTATCCCCCCTTTCTTATTTTCTAGGACTACCATAGGAATTATCCATTCAGATTCTTCTACTGGTTCTATGATACCAACTTCCAACATTCGGTCAATTTCTTCTTTCACCTTCTACTTATACACTGGATTCAGTCTGTAGGGTCTCTTCCTGATAGTTCTAGCCTCAGGTTTGAGGGGTATCTTCATCTCACCTAGATCCCGTACTATGTCTTTCATCTCTGTAAAGGTTGTTGGAAATAGGTCACTGTATTCACGCAGTGACTCTATTATTCTTTCTACTATTTTCTCATCCCAATAGTCTCCAATACTTTCCATTTTAGGGTTGTCATTCATCCCATTGTTGACTTTATTAAATTTGATTGGTGCAACAATACTTCTAACTCTAGAGATGGACCTTCCACCTCTCTCTCTCCCTCAATTTCTATAATTTGAATGTTGAATGGATCATGTTCATCTGGTGCTTGTTCTTCCACATGATAGCATGACAATAACTCTTTGACTGTCTGTCTGTTCTGGTGTTGATATTCTATCATGATTTCAACCTCTGGTTCATCAATAAATATCATTCCCTATATCATCTTCAATGATGAATCAATGTTTGGGTTCTCATGTTCAAATGAGAAGGTTACTATAAAATTCTGTTGTAATCCTGTCCATTTTGTAGTGCCTCTACGTATCTCTTGGTCTATATACCAGTTCCCTAGGATTCCTTCCAATGTATGGATAAAGTGATGAGGCCATTCCTTTGGTGGTGTCATCCTCCACTGTTTTCTACAGTTCTCCAAGTTTCCAACTGATGTTCCTTTCCCATCATACTTCTGGACTATATTGCTCCCTCGTTCTGCGCCAAATCTAATGCGCAATAGTCGTTTACATTGATACCAATATTGAATTGTTTCTTTATGTGAAACCCACCATCTTGTAGGTGTTTCCTTGAGTGAAATATCTAGGGCTAAGAGCCTATGATTTTCTAACACTTCCTCTTCATATTTTATCAGAAATTCCTCTAAGTCATTTAATCCATGAAAACTGGGAGGTTCTCTTATCTATGTACCAACCCATCTTACTGTGCAGTCTATTCTTGCGTACCTCATTGTAGAAACTTCATGTAATCTCCATTTCCAATTATCCAAACCTGTATCTGAGTCGGAATCACATGATGTAATTCTTCTCCAGCTGAGTACCCCATTTGCAGTTGGGTTAACATTATACTCTTCTCACGCTGTGGTGTTGCACAACTGGTTTAATTCTTCCAAATCCAAACAAGTGGCTTCTACAAAACTTTCTCCTTCTGAAGGATCCAATGGTGCCATGAATCTATATTCGTCTGAATCAAAATTTGTTTTCCTTGTCTTCATGTTGATTATAGTCTAGTTATCAAATTCCCAATACAATCCAAGAAATGGTGGGTAAGGTGTTGTGCCATCTACTATCTATGATACTTCAAAATCTGCCATAGTGCACACTCCATCCAAATCTACTGTCATACCTTTAAGATTTCCACTTGGTAGCGCTCTATGTTGATTTTCTAGCTTCAGATGAACATGTGAGTAGCATAGTGTGGTTTATCCCATACACTTCCATGTATTCTTAGGTAAAACATTTACTTCAGAGCCTAAATCTAGTATAATATCACCCATATTAAAATCCCCAATGTTGGAATTCAGTTTGAATTCTCTTCTTATCCTTCTTCTTGTATGGAGATGATTGGTTGTTTTCTGTTCTAACTTTCCTTCCACCTTGGTGTTACATATTTCTAGGAAATCTTGCAAAACCTTAATAGATGATGGGTCATTGTATAGCTTAACACAATATTGCAGAAAAGTATTTATGATACTTACTTGCTCTAAAGGTTGTCCTTCAATGGTATGGTCCATTGAGAATGGCATCCCATATATTGGTGGATTTTCAAGTTGTTGTGTGATTGATGTAGACACACCATTCTGCTTGAGACACTCCTGTCTGGCTTCCTTAAATGTTTCCTTTTCTTTTTGCATGTCAAACTGCTTCTATGGCTCAATGTTCTTATTAACCCATTGGTGTTGATCTAGATCGCCTGATACTGCATCAGTTCCTCTCTTGGATGCTCCTCTAGTGACTATATTGATGTTTCTTCCATCTTCCTTGGCTTCTACAAAGATCCACTGGACATTTTGGTTGTTCTCGTTCCTTTTGTCTTGGATCTTCCCCAATAGTGTTGGACAGTCTTTTGTTTCATGATCTTCTACGCAACAATACATACATGTCCTTGGTGGGAGTGAACATTCCCTTGTATAATGTCCTAGTTGTTGGTAGTTGTGGCACACTGCTGGTCCTCTGCCTCTTCCTCCACCTCTATATCCACCTCTATCTCCTCATGGTGCATTGTATTGAGGTACTTGGTTATATTGCGTGGGGTTATATTGTGGCTGCCCATTATTATACTGTGGCTGCACATTATTGTATTATTGTTGTGCATTATTGTATGGTGGTGGAACCTGGTTGAACTGAGGTGAATCTTGTCCTGCCATCATTTCTTCTTGCACCCTATAAGTATATGAAGTTATTTATCTCATCAACTCCATCGTCCTACAATCCTTATCATCACGACCCACTAAATTGAAAAATTTGCAGTATGAAATTTTGGGTACTGTCTTATATTTTTGCATCATTGGACAATGATATGGATCATTCCCATGTGTCTTACAAGTATCTCACCATGGTACTCCTATTGGAAATGGGTTTGGAACCCCTGTCACCATATATTGCGCGAAAGTTGGACCTTCATTCTTATGGTGTTCTTCTGTCCTGCACATGGTACACCAAACAACTTCTCTTTTCTCTTTACTATTATTCTGGTTAAGTTGAAATATTAGATTCTTCAAATCCTACTTCAGATCCTCTATTGTTGGATATGTCTGCTGATACTGGTTCTCTTCCAGTTGTGAGGCTGCTTGTAGAGCCTCTTCCTGTATTCGTAACTTCTGTTGTCTTAATGGGTATTTCAAATGTGGTAATAATGAGTTCACAAATAAATGCTTATGTTGCATGTCAGTCATTGCATATTTCAACTTACCTTTTAGGCGTTTAAACCTTTTATTAATCTACCAAACAGACTCACCTAGTTTTTGTCTGATTTCAATCATTTCATTCATATACTGGTCTTTTGAGATTAGCTTTTGAAACTCGTTTATCAATAATGTTTTCACATCTGCAATAGTCTTTGTTACTCCTGGTGGACTGTTTACATCTAGGATCATATACCAGTCCAATGCATGGTCTCTTAGTGTAATTGCTAATTGCGCAAGTTTTGTATTCTCATCTATGATCTGCTTTGATTTCCAAATATTCTCATTGATGAATAATTTCTTTTTAGGGTCATCTAATGCCTCTCCCTGAAATTCTGGTAATCTGATCGTGGGATCATCTCCTGCCATTTTGAACTATGTTGAACTACTACATCCGTGCGATGTAGATAATTGATTGTTACTTCCTGAAATGGCTCCTCCAGTTGATGCTCCTTGATTGGATGTGATTCTTTTTGTGTTTCTTCCACTAAAATCTGATTGTCTAAACGCTGGTGTTATTTCTGGTGTGTTAGTCGCACATGGGGTTATAGGTTCCACACTGACGATGATCTGGATTGAATTTGTGCTTTCTGTCCCTGACCTTGGACCTCTTATTTTCCTCTGGTATGTTGCGCACATGATTTCCTCAATCTATTCCACAGCCCGAAGATCCTCTACCTCTTCTTCATTTCTTTCCAAGTCCTCTCTATTAGCTATGGCTCTCTTCTTTTTATTCATCTTATATTGGCAGGGTACTCCATTGCATGTCTTTCCATATTTTTCCATTATCTACTTTATCTGGTATTCCTCCATCATGATTGGGTCCATGGAATCCTTATTCTTTCCTTTATCCATCTCTTCCTTCATTTATTAGTCTCCTATCAGTGCTTCCCCCCTTCCCCCATGCACGCAGGGAAGTTTAGTTGTCCGATTCCATAGTAATCACACCGTTGTCATACAATAAAATCTTGATTGAAGTATACAACGATATGATGTACCTACCTTTGGGTCCTTTTATACAATCCTTCTCTGTTGCGGTGTAATACTTTGCTGTATCTACTGCAAAATTGGTGATAAACCCTGGAACAATATTGTCTAACCAGAAATATACTACGCGCACAATTTTTTTATCAACTTGCTGTAACTACGGGATCTCCATGGGATTCCACTCCAGCTGCCTGATTCAATTTGTAGGGTGGTTTTATTTTAGCCTCAATATCCACTCCTGTAAAAAATGTGGGAAAACATAGAAAAATATGTCATGCAAGTCGCTAAACACGTATTTGTCGAGATATTTGCATGGTGTTAATTTAGGGTTTCTATTGTCCTTCTGTGTAAACTCAAGTTCCTTCATTTTCAACCATATTTCGATCTCCACCTTTGTTGGATTCCATGGCCTAAAAATTCCCTTCTATAGTTTCATCCTCCACACGTTTCTTCCATATATCTTGTCCACATATCTCATCCACTCAATCCCGTGCAGTTCCAACCGACAATGGAACCATTTTTTGTTTAGATCTCTGACTTCTTGCTTCTTCTTGGGTTGACCCAGGTTTAGATCTCAACAGGTTTTCAACAAAAACCTCTAAAACTATCCGCCCTCCTGGTAAACCAGAAGGCAATGCTGTGCACAGGGTGCACAACACAGTCTCACCCAAGATAACTCTATGGGTGACTGTAATACCCAAGTGTTTGTAGTGTAGGAATGAGTGGGGATCTCATATTGTGTTCTTCCTTTTGTATGCATTGACCTTGTTCTTGGATTAAATATTTCTAGGATTCATTCCTCTTTAACTTTAGGTATGCATGATACTACATCTAATTATTCATTCATTCATAAGCTAATCATTAACATAAAGTAAATACTCAATAAACATCACACAGAACACAAGTTTTACCATGGTTCACCCCCCTCTCGGGGCTACGTCCACAAAGATCTTGCTTCTCTACTATTTTATTTAATATACTGCAAAATCTAGTGTTGCGCACATTACATGTCAGTAATACAATCAAGATCAGGGCAAAACTCCTTTATTAGGTGGACTAGATCATACCAGGCTCCTCATCCTGTGATCTAGCCCACAAAATATACCTTATTCGACTCTTCTACAACCTTATTACAATAAAAAATCTTACAAAGTGCAACAACTATCAACCAATATCAACAACTTCCCTCTAGACCTCCTAGCTCTTTATTTATACTATTTTACATGCTTATAGCTGTTACAATCCTTAACAAAAACCCTAACCCTATCATGGTTAGGCTTGCATGCCTCCTCACCAAGTGGCTTTTCCTCTTGCACGCTGCTTTTCCTTCTTTTTCAGCATGCTTCTTTCTTGCCACTTGTTGGGCGTGCTCCAAAATTAGGCATTCCTTTCCAAAATATGTCTTTCCTCAAAATAGGCCTATGCCCAACATTAAGTCATCAACGCTATGACTAAAATAATAAAGGTAACATCGCTATGCCTCTTCTTCTCATCGATGGCAGTTCTAAAAGAACAAATGGAAGTGGAAGAGAGAAAAAAGGATAAAATCAAATAAAAATTGAAATTATAGACCTAAATCAGTGATATTAACACACAACCTACACGGTTACACCTACACGTGCTTCGCTCCCTGCCTTTTTGGCAGGGACTTGTTGCTCCACAACTTTCCTTGTTTCTTTTATCTTTACCATACATTTTATGTTGCTTCATATGTTTCTCTCTCTTTTATGAAAAATATGTCATTTCTATTACGAGAGGGTTTTCACTATTTATATCAATTTTTTTGCATCCCCTCATGATAATGTTGCTGGATAAATATTATGTCACTCCCAAAGGGTTACACATGTAAAAATGAGAATTAAAGTGAGACAAGTGTTTTTTCAAAGTTGTCCATCTCATTTGCAATAAATTAGACCAAGTATATAATTACCCATATTCCCCAATAAATTAGGTCAACTATCTAATTCCCCATATTCCCCATTTTCTTGTATTGTTCTATATCATAGTGTAAGTGTTTATGTGTTATTATTGAATTTATTCTTTTTGCAATTCCATTTAATACATGATCTATTTATTTCAATGTCGCATGAATATTTTAAAAAAAGTTACAAAACCAAAAACCAACAAAAAGCTTTCTTTACAGTAGTGCCAAAGCTACAATTTTTCTAGCTTGTGGGTTTACATAAGAAAGCAAAGAATTTGGTTGTAAAATTGAACACAAGTGTTTGATAAAATGTCTAAGAGACAAATGTGCCTATATGAGGAGTATTTTTGGCTACCCTAGTGCTCTAGAGTACCTTTCTCTTTTGGGTGGGTTTGATAAACTCAGTTATGCCATCAAATTGAGGTGCGTAGTGAGGGTTTCAAAAACTTATTCAAGGACATAATTTAAATTAATTCAAATTGAATAATGGTTATTCATTATGTGATTTTTATGCTAAAGACTAGTGATTTATTTTTAACCCACTCATTTCATCCTCCTACTTTCAAGAGTAAGTTCTAGTGATGGCCATTGTGAAATCAAATGTTCCTATATTTTGGAATGATGGGACAATATTTGCTAAAATTTGAATTTATCTATTTGAGGATTCCTTTAGGACTCATTAGATTGTGTATGAATTTGATTTAAATATTTTACATGGTAAGTTGATGGAACAAATTATCATTTGTTAGTAACTGAGTTTACCTCCCATGTTTCTTGTGATGCATTTAATTTTTTTTTCTTATGGCGATTCAGTTGTGGGTATGATCTCAATAGATTTATTTTTAGAGGCACACCCATGAAGACCCTAAGTAGGAAATAATTTATTTTTGATTAATCATCAAGTATTGCAAAGAGTTTAGTTGCTCTTGTGAGTGTCAATACAAATATGGTTAACATTCCTGTTCAGGGTGTTCACAGTGCACTTTTATGATCACTAGTGGTTGTTGATGAGTCATCTAATGATACAAATTTGTCCACTCCCATTGCTAAAACTAAGTTACCAGGTATGGATGAGTTGGTATCGTTACAATGGATGAGTGTATTCACAAGCTATTGAGACAAGGTACAATGTTGAGGGTGAGAGAAATTTACTAAAGGATTGTTTGGATGACTTCATTTCAAAGGTTGTGCCATTAGACAATTTAGATCTACTATATGAGTTAGAGGGTATACATGAACCAATTTGAGAGGTTTTCATAGGAAGGGTGTGTTTTAATTTTAACCTATTGAGTTAGCTTCAAGCATGACCCATAATGCACATATGATTTCATTTTTATCAATTGGTTTGGTTGATATTCTACTTCTTTTACTTGTGGATCATTCTAGTTTCTATTGGAGATCACGATGACACAACGAATTTGGGAGTACGAATAATCCATTTGAGAGAGAGAGAGAGAGAGAGAGAGAGAGAGAGAGAGAGAGAGAGAGAGAGAGAGAGAGAGAGAGAGTAGTACTATCATGATAAATGAGACCCTTATGAGGCCAATACAATTCCCTACCACCGAGTCTTTGTGCTTTTAGTTAGTTATGCAAAAA
>ML776745.1:1197714-1217407 GCA_009831015.1 Picea engelmannii | reverse complement strand
GAGAGAGAGTACTATCATGATAAATGAGACCCTTATGAGGCCAATACAACTCCCTACCACCGAGTCTTTGTGCTTTTAGTTAGTTATGCAAAAAATTAAACCATGACACCATCGATGTTTTTTTTTCAAATCATTTAAGTCATAACTTATCAAACTATTTGGTGATCAAATAATATTTATAAAGAAAATTATCATTTATCTTAGGTGATAACCCATTAATATTTTATTACAACCTTGAAATTTAGGAAACAACACCAATGCATGAGTGTTAGTTGTGCATCATTGACAAATAACAACAACAACAACAACAACAATAATAATAAATTCTATATTAGAACATTTAGAACAAAATCAACCATTCATATAAATTAGAGAGAACTTACAACAAAAAACAATGGCAATGGAAAATATATTTAGAAAAATTAGAACATTTTCTTTAGTTTTCTAAAAACTCCTATGGAAATAATTTATACAACATGGTATACCATCTACATGTTGAAATAATTGAACCAAAAAAGTCAATTATTAAAAAATGTTGTCTCATACAAATATGTACATGATTTCAAATATAAGTTCATGGTATTCCCAAGAGTATCAATAGCTACCTTAAACATCAGATGTAGTGGATACTCCCTAAAAATTCAGATGCATGATCATGGATTTGATGAAAATATTAAGGAATCCTATTATATATTCATGGAAAGATTTTATTTTAGGAGAAAAGTGTGTGTGTGTGTGTGTGTGTGAAAATTTAGCCAAATTGGTGAAATTTCTTTAAAAAAACATTGGACACCATTACAAGGGGATTATTTCTTTATTGTAGTTAGTTGGGCATGTTCATAGATGACATGGGGCATGCTTCCTAGTTAGAGGATATGAGAGTATGTTACAGATGGTACAATTACTTCTTTGGACTAATTTCAAGTGTTGGATTTTGATGATATGCTTCTTAAGGTATATAACATTGACTTATTTCCATCTAGTGAGCCACTTTATTATTTTAATAATAATGTGTAATTTTGTTTAATTTTTTAGGTAGATAACTCACTACTCATGATATGTTCTATCTATGCACTCATGATACATTTCATCTATATGTAGTGTATTTACTTACTATATCATTCATTGTATGTGACATCAAGTTACCTAATCAATTTCATAAAAGGTTTATCATGCCTATGAACACTTCTAAAATATATGGCTTTCTTCTCTAGTATTAATGTGTTAATTTGATTTGAGTCTTGTCACTATTATTCCTTAAGGGAATCTAGGTTAAAATATCACATGGTATCAAAGAAAGGAGAGAGAAAGTTGCATAGGAATGAATTGTAGACCTAAATATTTGAAGACCAAAAACTATACTTGAGTTACAAATATTATCAACTGAAAATAGTCCTTCCAGGAGTACGCGTTGGTTCTTTTTCACATACAATCCCATCTCCATTCCAATTCCCATTGGGGTTTTTTGCAATTTCTCCATTAATGGTAGTGGGAATCAAGTTTACATTTTGTAGGTCCCACCATTAACCTCATGAGTGAACACAGATAGAGAAGTCAAATGTGTGCTTGAACATTGGGTTGGCATGACGTGTCACTCATTTATAAGTAGGAAAGGCTATTATTCCCTACCTTGAGTTTTCTCTTCACCCATCCTCGACCCACTATCATCATTTCCCTCACCATATTAACACCATTTTTGGAGTGGGCCATGATTTTCTTAATAATCACCCTATTTTAGTAGTTTTTCCAATTCACACAGGGAGCTTTCTATTCTTTGGTGGACATGGGAGGTGCTCCCTGATGGTTTCTGTTAGCACTAGAAGTCACCTTTGGATTGTTGTAGAGGTAAGACCAGTACCCATCATTTTGTATGTCACAAGGAATAAATTTAAGGGTGGTCTAATGGAGGCAAACTCAAGAAAATATCGCTTTAACTCAGAAAAATGGACTGATATGCACAAGAAAAGGAGGTCTTGATCTAAATTTAGTGAGTAAGCTACAATATAGTGGTGAGTAGGAGTAAGAACTTGAGAAATATGTGAAGGTCTTTTATGGACATCCGGTCTTCCAACAACCCAGGGAGAAAAAATCAGAAGACAAGATCCTCTTGTCTCAGAGCTTCAAGAAACCGAAAGCATTACAATAACACTGCAATCAAACATACATTACAATACAATCGCAACAACTCGACTAGATCATCCATGCCAGAGATTTCAACATCAGATGAAAAATAGATGGGAAAGGAACTGACTGTCATTAAACAAGAAGTCTCAAATTGCAATACATAACCAGAGAACCAGAGGATTTACTAAAACTTTACATGTGGGAGCTTAGTTCAATCATTGACCATAACAAAATATGAAAACTAACTATTTATACTCAGAACAACTCGCTCCCACCAGGAGCGTGCTCCAATCATTCACATTCAAGGCTTGGCGTCTGCATATTCTTCTGTCAGGCTGCACTTGCATCCTTCTGTCAAACGCAAGATCGGATTGGTATGGGCTTTGCAGGAAAATCCATTGATAGGGGAACTTTCGGCTTACATCCTGCCTTCTATGGCCAGGTCTTCCATGCTTTCCATTTATGTGGTGAAACGAGGTTTCAACCACCTTCCCCATTTCCATTAACTACTTTCATTGGGATCAGGATGAGGCCTGACACCCATGAATGTCCCAAACGGTGTCCATAACTCCTTCTAGTCAATTTCGGTGCCTTAAGGCCAGGTAGATTTTCTTCTGTGAACAATACAGACGCTTTCGACCTTAGACCAACTCTTCTCCATCACTCCATGTGACCTCGGGCCATGACTCGGGGCTCCTATGTGAAGTTTTAGGATTTCTCATTTTAGGAGTTTTCACTCCACTTGATTCCAAATATCTCCATGCTCGATCCTACGAAATGACCCATCCAGATCGACGATCGATCTTGCTTTGAAATTGATGGCCAGGATCGTCTCTTTGAAAAAAATAAAACATCAGCTAATCAGTCAAGCGCTTACCCTTCTTTATGGCCCCACTTTCCAAATGACCACAGGCTATGACCCTGGGCCCAACTTCTGAGCGTTCCGGGACTTCACGTTTCACGAGATTGCATTGTGAAAAACTTGCGTATTGCTCCCAATGAAACTACGATTCATGAAACCGAGAATTCTCTTATCCACTGCCACGTGCCCCACTGGATTGGACGGACCAGATCTCCTTCACACTTCATAACTCAGGGGTTTCGCACCCTAGTGCCATGCTCCATGATAAACCTCCGAGTCACGAAATCACGACTTCTTGGATCGGGTGACATGCGTCCCTTTGAATCGTACAGCTCCTGCTGACTTCATATTTTGGGAGTTGAGGTCTTTCACGAATAGAATGAGCAATGATTCGAATTCCCGATTCCCGTGACTATTCTTCACCACTGAAAAATGAACTTGCTCTCTCACTTGATTTGAGTCCATATTATACCTCTCTAAGTGCTGCACTCATGCTTATGGCTATGGCCTCTATAAACAAATACTTGGACGACTGGCTGAGGGCTCAGGAAAGATAAAGGATCAGTGACAGCGGTAGAGGGGGCAGTGATTAACCCCATAGAAAACAAAAGTTTGGGGCCGAGACTTCTCAGGTAGGAATACACAAAACAAAAGTTTTCTCAAACGACCGAGGACAAACACAGAGAAAATTACAATCTGAAAGGGTAAAAATTTAAGGTTTGGTTGGAGAAAAAGAGAAATACAAGGAAAAACTACATACTTGGGTAGAAACCACAGACCCATGAGAGTTTGACGAGTTTGTGTGATAACATTTGGCGCCATAGGGGATGGCATGCTCCCTGCGAGCTGCCAAGAATGCACATTTTTAGTGCCTTAGCTTTGGGTTATGGGGTCTCTTATTGAAAACGAAAAACTAAAAGAAAAAAAAAAGAGGAGCGGTGTTTACAAAGGTGGAACACCGGTTATGGCCTAAACAAAACATTTCTTCAAAAAATGCCCATTTACAAGGCCACCAAAAACTTCACCAACCTCCAAATTCTGCAACCTCTAAGTATTATTTGGAAACACCTCAGAGATTTTGAAGGGCCCAATCCAGAGGGCTTAAAATTTACCATGCTTTCCCTTGTCCTGTTTGGGTGCATCCCATTTGAGTACTAGATCTCCCAGTTGGAAATCCTCTTTTCTCACCTTTCTGTCAAAATCTTTATTGATTTTCTATTGATGTTCATGCACTCTGTCCAGTAGTTGCTCCCTAGTCTGTTTCACTTCCACTAGCTGTTGAATTCTTCTGATCATATCATCAGGCTCCCCTTGATAGTCTTCGAAGAATTTTTCCACTGGCAAGGAGAGATGAGAAGGAAAGATGGATTCAAGTCCTTAGACAAGATAAAAAGGAGAGACACCAAGAGATCTCTTTGTTGTCACTCTGTCAGTCCAAAGAGAAAATTTGAGCTTTGTATCCCATGCTTTCTTGTTGTCTTCTAGCAGTCTTTTAATAATTTTAATAAGGCTCTTGTTAAAGGACACTTCTAGTCCATTCCCCTGGGGGTAGTACGGAGTTGAGTGAATCAATGAAATTCCAAACCGTTCACAAAACTGGATCAATGGTTTAGACTTGAAGGATGCAGCATTATCAGTGAAAATTATTGTTGGACAACCAAACCTTGCTATAATATCCAACAAAAAACCAATGATTACCTTGTGAGAAACACTCCTTGTGGGGATGGCTTCTATCCACTTGGTAAAGTAATCCGTGGCAGTCAAGATCCACCTGTGTTGACCGCTTGAGGCATGATGAATTTCCCCAATACAATCCAGGCCCCACTACTGAAAGGGTCCTGAAGCTACCATAAGCTTCAATGGAAAAGACTTGAACTGCTCCTTCCCAGTGAATTTCTGACATTTAACACAAGCCTTGACTTTCACATAGAAATTAGTGAATAGAGTAGGCCAGAAATATCTAGCCTTGAGAATCTTATATTCTGTGGTCCTCCAGAAGTGATGTCCCCCACATAGACTGTCATGAAAATCAAACATAATATTTTGGGCCTCTTGTGGGTCTAAACATATTAAAAGCACTCCCAAAGGGTCTTTCCAATACAAAACCTGATCAATAAGGAAATATTTGATTTCTTTAAGCTTTAAAGATCTTGTCTTTCTTTTCCCCATTCCATCAGGAGGTCATAAATTTTGTAGAAAAAATATAATATCTTTGTACCAAATGCATTCTTCCAATGGAGGGCTGTCCTGAGAACTTTTACCAGAAAACTCAACTGGCTGATTTTTTGAGCAAGTGTTGATAAAGTTAACCCCCAAAAATCTGCAATTAGATTCAACCAGTAGCTTGGCTAAACCTTGGCCTTTAACTAGTTTGGTGGGCTTTATTTCTAGATCAAATTCGATGATTTTGGAAATCCACTTGCTCCTTATTTCATCTATGTCAGGCTGAATGAGAATGTCCTCCACAGAAGCTGAAGGAACATATGAGATAACCTTTGAATGCATGACATATATTCTGAAAGCCTTGAGGGATTTCACTAAAGCATAGGCCTGCTTTTCCATGATGTCATATTTTACCTCAGCATCTCTTAGTGCCCTGCTAAAAAAGGCAATGGGATGCTCCAACCCTTCAACATTCTTTTGCAATAAAACAACTTCTTCTGTGTCAAATGAGGAAAAGGAAAAAATCAAGAAATCCTTGGAGTAAGCAACACTGATGAGCATAGGTGCCTCAGTTAATTTTTTCTTGATTTGATCGAAAGAATCCCTGGACTCAATAGTCCATTTTAATTCATTCCCCTTCCTGAGCATGGTTGTGATATGCTTCGCCAATTCAACAAAATTTGAAACAAACCTTCTCAGAAAATTAATTTTTCCCTGGAAATACTGGACTTCCTTCTTGGATCTGGGAAGCGACAAGGTTTGAATAGCTTCTACTATACTTGAAGCAATACTGACTCCCTCAGCTGATACTATATGTCCTAACAATTTTCCCTCCTTCATGGAAAATAGAGACTTCTTGAGATTTAGGGAGAGACCAAACCTTCTGCATTTCAAGAAGACCCTCCTTAGATGATAACAATGCTCTTTATCAGACTTGGAAAAAACTGTAATGTCATCCAGATAGATGACTACAAATTTATCTTTTTCCCTAATGAAGTGATGCCCATGGATCATTGGAAGGTTTCCCCTACGTTCATTAATACAAAGGGAATCTTAGCGTACATGAATGTCCCCTAAGGAGTGGTGAAGGTCATCTTCTCTCTGTCTGTAGGCAGGATAGAGATCCGATTGTAGCCTGAAAAGCCATCAATCATGGAAATCTTGGATGCACCTGTCACCCTCTGCAATATGTGTTCCATTTTTGACAAAGGTTTATTGTCCTTCTTAGAGCTTCTGTTAAAGTTCCTGAAATCGACAAAAAGTCTGATTTCTCCATTCTTCTTTTTTACTAGGACCAGGTTGGCCACCCATTCAAAATATCTCAACGAGACAATGATTTGGACGTCCAACAACTTCTTTACCTCCCTTTCCATGATAGGAAACAATAGAGGATTTATTTGTCTTAATGTATGCCTAAATGGTTTGGCCTCCTCTTTCAATGGGATCTTATGCTCAATGACACTTGTGTCATATGTTCTAAGATCTTCGTACGTCCAAGAAAACACATCAGTGAATTCTCTTAACAACTCAACATACTCGGAACTTTTCTCCCTCGAAAATATACTTGACAACTTGACAAATTTTGGGTCCTTTTCTATGCCAATATTGCACTCAACTACATCAGCGTCGTCATTTGAAACTTTACCCTTTACTGCCACATCGTTTCTATCAAATAGTATTTCCAAAGGAACAAGTCCCTTTGGGATATGATTGCTGGGAAATTGAATAATATGATGGTCAAAAATTTTGTTCTGAAAAACATCAGCATGAAGATCTATTTCAGAATCAATATCTTGATCAATGTGTAATGCATAAAACTCCTCAACAGTCTCCAAGAATCTTTTGATTTCCAGATCATCCTCAAAAAATTTCCAATGCTTGACATTGTCAAGCATAGAGGGTCTTTGTTTAACTTCTACATCATACCCGAGCTTAGGTGGCATAGGGATTATGAAATTACTTGCTGAGATAGCCAAAGAGTTAGCCATGGCATTTTCTTCTCTAGGAACAAATGAAATGTTGAAAGGTGAGAAAACGTTGTCAACTAGATCCTAGACTTCATTTATGTAACTTCTGAGTCGAGGGTGCTTGGTTTGATAAATATTTATGATCTAATGGAGAATTAATTCAGCATCCCCAAACACTTCTATCTCTTCAATCCTCATGTCTTTTGTAGCCCTCAAACCCAAAACACAGCTTCATATTCTGCCACATTATTGGTAGATTCAAATTCTAACTTGTCGGACATAGATATAATTTCTTGATCAGGTGAAACATAGACCACTCCAACACCAACACCTTCCCTAGAAGAGGCTCCATCAAAGAACATTTTCCAAACAAACGTAATTAGAGGGGAATCTTCACAGAGAGTAAGGGACTTCTTTCTGATTTCAATAGGGGGTTTAGGGGCATCAATGAGATGCAACAAGTTGGACCCCAAATTAGTATCAAGGGAAAAACTAGGATGGTTGGTGGGGTCTCCTTCATCAATAATAATATAGGCCAATTGAGCTTCTCTGTACAATCTTCTATGCTCCCCACCAAAAACAAGAATGGTATCATATGTGAGGTCCATCTGAAATGTTTCCCCAAGTATTTTATCCAAGATCTTGACAAGAGCATGCCAAAATTGGGGGGAACATCAGGTACCACGATATCCATGACCACACTTTTCATGGGTAGCTGAAACAAGTTCACAACCAGATCTTTGATGACCCCAAGACACTACACTTTCCTTGAATCAAAAGAATACAAATCATGATAAGTCTTTAGGATTTCTAATCCAAGTTCTTCCATGAAAGATTTGGGCATGAGATTATGAGATGCCCCTGAGTCCATTAGACAATTATGCATCACCTTATCTTGTATGTTTAGAGATGTATAGAAGGGAGGGGATGAATCATCTCTATTTTCTATCATAGGACCTAAGATGACTACTGGCTTTTAGTCTTGAAGATTCACTGAGTCTGTGGAATAAGATGAAGGCTCGGGCTCCAACATCTTGGAGAGAAATTTTTTGAAGTCCTCATGCTTGACTAGATCTGAAAGGGGTACATGGATTCTGATCTTTTGAATTTCATGCTCGAAGTTAAAATAGGAGGGGGGCTTCACAAATTCTCTCACTTCTGGGATAAGACCTTTGGCTATTTGTGAGGGGTTTTGTGTTTTCTTTTCTTTGTTGTTGTTTGCTGCATCTTTAGAAGATTTCTCTGCTCTGGAAGGCTGATTAGGAAGGTCAGACTTCCCTTCTTTCTTCTTAGATATAAGGTTATATTTATTGGGACTGTTATTGGCCTTCTCTCCCCTACTCAGCTCATTTATTTGGCTGTCCATGAGTGACTCCTCATATGCAGATTGGGTCAAATGGGGAAATGGGGAGGTGTCTCCAAGACAATGGATTTCAGGATCAAGCTCTTCTTCCTCCCCTTCTTCATCAACAACAAGGTTGTTTTGGAGAGGGGTTTGTATTTTCTGATCATCCTATCTCTGTTTTGAGGCTCTCTTGGGAGTATTTGAGGGGTATAATTTGGTCTTCTGAAGTTACCTCTGTTATCATTATTTTGGGTACTCTTATGACTCTGCTTCCCTTCGAAATTCATCTTCTCCATTTCTGCAGAAAGAGATTTCACCAACTTGGTCAATTCATCTACTTGAGGGTGGGATGCAGAGGAACCAGAGGTTGAAACTTCATATCTCCTCCTTCCTCTGTCTCTATCAGTTTTATTCCTAATTTTGTCAACTGCCAACACATTGGACTCTACTTCCAGGGATGCATCTTGCATATGCGCCAAGGAAGTAGCTCTTCTCTCTCTTAATAGGAGGCATAAATCATGTTCAAAGGCACTAGCATAAGTAATTTTTTCTGAGGCCTTTGTAGGATTTATCTCATCAGGGATCTTATTGTACATTTTGTTGAATCTTTTGGAGAATTCAGAGACAGATTCTCCCTCTTTTCTCTTTAGGGACCCGAACTCTATGATATAATACATTAAATATTTTTTATCCCCCCATTGTCTCAAGAAAACATCATCTAAAGCCTCAATCCCCACGATGGATCCAGGGGTCAATCCCCTAAACCACTTTCTAAACTCACCATCAAGGCCCTGGACAAAAACTCTCATCCACACATCCTCATTTTCAATATTCAAATTGTCTGCATAACTATAGAAGGCAACAAGGTGATCTTCGACAGTTATGTCTTCTTCTCCAGTGAATTTGGGCATGTATTTTAGGTAATCTCCAACAGGGAAAGAATTCATGGGCTGAGGTAAGACCCGAGGGGCATATCTTGCAACCACTATGGCATCCATTCTGTTCCTATGGGAATTAGCACCTACCATTTGGATGAGGACCGGAGGTGAACTAGGAGGGGAAGGGGTTCGAACAGGGGAGACTGTAAATTGTGCTTCTGGGAGGAAAGGGAAACACCAATGTATTTGGAGAAAAGGCTACAGGGATTGAGGGAACAAAGGTTTCTCTCTCTGTAAAAGAAACAATTGTAACAAGACGAAGGGTGGTAAATCCTGGGGTGGGAAAATATTCTGAGGCCCTAGGTTTAAACCATGGTACAACTTCAGGGGAGAGAGGAGTGACAAATATTTCTCCCTCCAAACTTAGGAAAGGAGGGGAGAAATCAACAGGAACACTCCCAAACTTTAAACTTTGAGAAACTCCAACAGATGGTACAATAGTAGAATGAGAAGAAGATATTGGAGTTTCTATAGGAGGATAATGAAAATTATCAGCAATACTTGGTTCGACAGTAGAAGTACCTTCTTGAAGGGTATTTCCCTTTTTGATAATTTTTTCTAGGTCTGCTTCAGGTGTTGCTAAAGGAAGCTATGGAGTAGACCTCGTGTGTATGCCTCTGGAAGACACAACTGAGACAATGGATTTATATAAATGGAGTCGCTAGGTGCAAGTTGCAATCTTCAATGGTTATGATATCTGATGCACCTTTAGAATCAGAAGCTCGTTGTAGTTCTATCCCAGGGAAAATATTCAATTCTTCCCCGAAAACGGTGCCAGAAATGTTAGCACTAGAAGTCAACTTTGGATTGATGCAGAGGTAAGCCCAGTACCCATCAATTTGTATGTCACAATGAATAAATTTAAGGGTGGTCTAATGGAGGCAAACTCAAGAAAATATCGCTTTAACTCAAAAAACTGGACTGATATGCACAGGCAAAGGAGGTCTTGATCTAACTTCAGTCAGTAAGCTGCAACATAGTGGTGAGTAGGAGGAAGAAGTTGAGAAATATGTGAAGGTATGCTATGGACATCCGGTCTTCCAGCAGCCCAGGGAGAAAAACTCAGAAGACAATATCCCCTTGTCTCAGAGCTTCAAGAAACCGAAAACATTACAACAACACTGTAATCAAACATACATTAAAATACAGTCGCAACGAATCGATTAGATCATCCATGCCCGAGCTTTCAATATTAGAGGCAAAAGAGATGGGAAAGGAACTGTCTGTCATTAAACAATAAGTCCCAAATTGCAATACATAACCAAAGAACCAGAGGGTTTACTAAAAATTTACATGCGGGAGCTTAGCTCAACCATCAACCATAACCAAATATCAAAACTAACTATTTATACTCAGAACAACTCACTCCCACTAGGAGCGCACTCTGGTCATTTGCATTCAAGGCTTGGAATCTGCATCTTATTCTATCAGGCTGCACTTGCATCCTTCTATCAGATGCAAGATCGGATCGATATGGGCTTTGCAAGAAAATCCATTGACAGGGGAACTTTCGGCTGACAGTCTGCCTTCTACGGCCAGTTCTTCCATGCTTTCCATTTATGTGGTGAAATGAGGTTTCAAACACCTTCCCCATTTCCATTAACTACTTTCATTGGGATCAGGATGAGGCCTGACACCCATGAATGTCCCAAACAGTGTCCACGACTTCTTCCAGTCAATTCCGACGCCTTAAGTCTAGGAATATTTTATCCTGTGAAAAATACAGATGCTTTCGACCTTAGCACAACTCCTCTCCATCGCTCCATGCGACCTCGAGCCATGACCCGGGGCTCCAATGTGAAATTTTGGGATTTCTCATTTCGGGAGTTTTCACTCCACTTGATTCCAAATATCTCGATGCTCGATCCTACAAAATGACCCATCCAGATCGACGGTTGGTCTTGCTTTGAAATTGATGGCCAGGATCATCTCTTTTAAAAACTTCAATCATCAGCTAATCAGTTAGGTGCTTACCCTTCTTTATGTCCCCACTTTCCATATGACCGTAGGATATGACCCTGGGCCCAACTTTCGAGCGTTTTGGGTCTTCGCATTTTGCGAGTTCTTTCTGTGTGAAACTTGCGCATTGCTCCCAACGAAACGTCGATTTGTGAAAGCGCAAATTCACTTATCCGCTGCCACATGCCCCACTGGCTTGGATGGCCCAAATCTTCTTCGCACTTCGGAACTCAGGGGTTTCACACCTTAGTGCCATGTTCCATGCTAAACCTCTGAGTCACAAAATCATGACTTCTCGGATTAGGTGCCACACGTCCCTTTGAATCAGACGACTCTTGTTGACTTTGGATTTCGGTAGTTTGGGTATTTCATGAATGACTTGAGAAATGATTCAAATTCCTAATTCCCGCGACTATTCTTCACCGTTGAAAAATGAACTTGCTCGCTCGCTTGATTCGAGTCTATATTAGACCGCTCTAAGTGTTGGACTCGTGCTTATGTCTGTGGCCTCTGTAAACAAATACTTGGACAACTGGCCGAGGGCTCGAGAAAGCCAAATGATCAGTGACAGAGGAAGAGAGGGTAGTGATTAATCCCAGAGAAAACAAAATCTTGGGGCCAAAACTTCTCAGGTAGGACTACACAAAACAAAAGGTCGCTCAAACAATCGGGGACAAACACAGAGAAAATTACAAGCCAAAAGGGGAAAAACTTAAGGTTTGGCTGGTGAAAAAGAGAAAGACAGGGAAAAACTACAAACTTGGGTAGAAACCACAGACCCACGAGACTCTGACGAGTTTGTGTGATAACAATTTCCACTCTTAAACACATTCCTTGGTGGCATCATCATCGTCTTCTCAAAATTATTCTCAACCACATTCCATAATAAAAATATCATCATATTATTTATTTTGATCATAATTAGTTGATCCTTTGGACTCATTTTCCATTTTTCCTAAAAATGAATAGTCATCATCATAACAAACCATATACACCAATCTCAGTTACTAGGAGTAGAAGTGGTAGTGGATTTTAATAATTCTCTCTTACCGATCATTCCATAAAAGGTGGGCGTGAATCATTGATGGGTGATTGTATGTTAATAATAAACATCAACCTAAGTTTAGTTTAACTCATGTACCTTGAAAGTATTACCACTTTTATTTCTTTTAAATAACATAGTTCTTCATTCATTAATGCATTGTGCACCATGTAGAGTTTGGTTGACCTTCCGGTTCATGGTTTTGTTATGATATGAGGAGGGAATATTAGAGGGAATGAGGCTATTATATGGTGAATTTTCCCCTAGTTCCAGACCTATTATAATCATAGGGAAATTTATGCCTAATTTCCATGGGCTCATTGATCCTCAAGTGATTTAGGAGAGCTCATTGTTGAATTACATAATTAACTGGCATATAATTTCCTTAGAAATTACTATAATTGGAACAATGATTATTGTCTTTGATTTGGTTGTGTAACTTGTGACAATGTCTATTGGATCCTTCCATTTTGTGAAATAGAGATTTGAAATGTTGAACAATCTCCTACATAATAGAACAAAATCGCACTAGTTCAATGCTTTGAACTTACCAATTTCATGGTTATTGCACCACATGTGCCATTTTCAATTTTATGTATTTATACATGGATCCAATCTCATGTTCATGTAAGTAGAAATGTAAATTTAGGTAGACCATAACTAACATGATATAATGAAGGAGCAATATATGGAAAACAAATTAGGTTTAGAAACATGGGTATATATCCCACATCTAACCTTAAGGAGCCCAACCAAAATGCATTTTCCCTAATTAGCAGGTTGTATGGAAAAAACCTGCCTCTCATTTCATGATAGCATCGGTCCCTTAGTTACATAGTGTATCATAAGAAAGGAAAAATATTTTAGCTAGGTTTATATCCTATCAATCACCTTTGGTGATGCCCCAAAAAGATTTAAATTCACCGAGGGAGGAACACAAATTGAGTTTTACATTTCATCCTTCATTCAAGATATTGTTTGTGCTAAAAATACTTTTCAAGGAAGGGATGGTCATGAAACTCATCTTTTCCATCAATCCAGGTTTACAGTCAAGATTTATGGGGTCATGAATATATGTATAAATATGTACATATATGTGACCATTTATTATCTCCCTTCTATGAGTTTTTTTTTAGAAGAAAATTCCCAAGGATATTAATAGAGGCAAGAAAGGTCTTGTAGGAAATTAGGGATTTATATCTAGATGAGGGGTCAACATATATCTATTTTTATGGTGATACAAAGGATCCTCACACTCTACCAAAGTATGTCCCAGAAAATTTGGTGATTAGAGATAATGCTAATCAAAATACCCTTTTTGGTTTCAATAAACCATTGGCATTTTCCAAAGAAATTATTCCCAATCTACCATATCATTACTAGATTTTTTGGGTCAATGAATTTTATCTTTTTAAATATGGAAGCACAAAAATAAGGGACCACAAATTCAAGTATGAAATATGTATAATGCATGATACAATGAATGCTATGTCCAACCATCAAAGGAATATCTTGCTTCATTGGAATTATACTGAGAGTATCTGAAAGATGATAATTTTCTTATGAATAAGTTATACAATCCATAAAAAGGTCGAAAAGATAAAAGTTGTAGACATGACTAAAGGCAAAGAAGCTTCTATGATTAAATAATATATAATTATAGTAGCAAGGAAATTTGAGATGGTTGGTATAGAAGTATAAACATCTAAAGAAAACATAAAGGACTCTAGAATACTTAAGGAAGATACTCAAGGAGGGGGTGATGCTGGAATTGAGCCATATAGAAAGAAAATAACAATATCCAAGAATACAATGACATAATTATCCATGGGCCTTGGAAATTAAAGAATGTTGCATGCTCCTATCGATCCTTGTTTTTAGAACTTCATGAAGGGATCAACTAGTAGGGGATGAGTTAACTCGACCATAGTTGTTTTCCTTCAACAATAAAAAAGAAGTAAATTGGTAGACACACACAAAGAGAAGGATGGTCTAAGATCAAATAGTGATAGAAACCATGGAGGTTGCCATTTTGGATATTAGTTTAATTATATCGTGTTTCTATGGCCACTACCAAGGTATTACAACTCAATAAAATGAGTAAAATGGTCTAAAAAAGACTCATGAGAGTGAAGGCTACAAGAAATAAAATAAAGACCTAAAGAATCAAGGAGAATACTACTAGGTAGTGAAGTAAGATAACAATGACTTCATAAAATATGCCTTGGAAATCCATGAAATGTGAACTTGGTGTAGAAATATTTCTATAGGTTGGTATTATATATACAAGAAAAAATTCAAGAAGAATTGAAACTCACTCATGGATTTCAAGAGTGGAAAGAAGGGGACGAAGGGTGGTTGTGGTGCATAGATCATCTACATGAATGGAAATGAGACTTCAAAGAAGACACATCCCTAAGGGTTCAATCTGATTGTTGGTAAATATGACAATGTATCTATCACCTGGACCCTGCATGGGGAATTCCTATGGACTCTTTCATGCTCATTGTGAGTGGGAAATACCCCTACGGACCAGCACTTAGGGTATTATCATGCATGCATAAAAGACCTAAAGATTCCTACTTTTTACCATCATCCCAGACCTAATCCCCATTATTCTTAAGAAAATACACAGTTAAGAAGATCAAATGAACATACCTTATTTCTGGTGTTTGGTATCGATCCCTCTTCATGCTTGGTCTCTCTTTGACTTCAACTCTCCTCCCAAGGCTGACTTGCATTCACAAAAGAAAAACAAAGAACTCCACATGCATTTGATCTACGAATTAATGGGTTAGATATTTAATCAACATGTATGCAATAAACAATGAAAACCTCATATGGTGGGACGAGAAAAGTACTTCTTTATTATTAACTTCACTAAAACAACTTATAATGATGAAGATGACCACTGCTCCATGAATCTGGTCTTGGGATCCTCTTTTACTGTGCACCAACTGCTAACACACTTGCTTCTCTTCTTTGTTGAAATCACAAAATGGTTGCAGAATCTTGGGAAAAGGGAAATACGAATTTGGGTGGAGTTTCTTTACTATGATTTTCCTCTTTTCAAATGGGACCCCTACCCCTTCTTTTATAGGCTAGAAGGAGATAGGTATTTAATCGAATAACTGCCCATGCATGGTCGAAAGGTTTAGTTAACTTAGCCAAAACTGTGTGTTCCATCAACAAATTTCCATTTTTCATGCTTTTGAAGGTACACGCAGGTTGTAGTGGGTCAACTAGAGTGTACACGCAGGTTGTAGTGGAGCAGGATGCGTGGGCCTTTAAAAAGGGTGTTTTTAAGAAGAGTTGTTTAGTACTAGCTTGGAAAAGAAGGCATATGAGATGGCCTGATGTTAGGTAAGTATGTTTGGTGCAAATTAGGGTTATAACAGATGCCCCCTAATGTGTGAGGTCAGAAGAGCATTTGATGGCCGAAATACATTATCAATCTTTATCAACGTACCAAACTGGTGAGCCCATGGACTAGAATTCAGGAGGTTTCATATGAAAAATAACAATTGTCTTACCGAGGCGAGCATACCCATGCTCGGAATAAAATAAAATCATGGCTACCAATCAAATACACTGTTGATCTATAGCAGATCTACATCTCAAAATCAAAAAGATATAAATGCATAGTATCTATCTTCTAGAAGCTGATAAGGCCTGATGACTGGAGATGATGTTTTCAAAGCTCGAGCATCAACTTCAAAATCTTCAAAACTCGGGTAGGAGTGTAATATGAGTGTACGAATTCACTACCCAGAGGTCTTCGACGGTTCGTCGGTCATGGACTAGAGGATCGTGATGATTAGACTGGAGGCTTCATTGATTTCAAACAAATATTTGATTGGATTTTCAGGATGGTCGGGCATGAGGGCAAGAGACAAACTGTAGATGGGCCAACTCAGGCTTGGTAAAAACTTCCCTTGGACACTAGCACGACAAATTATGAGACTCATGCATCATGGCATTGACATAAGTTCATGATGCAGGAGGCAACGCAAACTCTCCATATGTTTGGAAGAATAACCAAACAAAGAAGGACACAAATCTATGTAGCGAGAACAACTTCCTAAGGTCATATTAGATCTCAGAGCTTGAAGAACAAATGGAAGGATGTGATTTGTCCAAGGGAAACTCATTGTGCTTCCAATAAAAAGAAAATACTTTTCCCTTCCTCTTTTTGGGGTATATTTGATTTTTTTTTTTTGTCTTTTTCAATAATTTTGGAAAGCTTGAAAAAGAATAAAAGAATGCTATGTTATAAAGGAGGAACGAGTGTCGCAAACATACTAGTTCTAGGTGCAAGGACAAGATTGATGTTCAAAGCAAGGACATTCAGAAAAATCCCTCGCAGGGCCAAAGGTGTCAAGACAAAAAGGCAAAGTGCTACAGGGCTTGCGTATAAGGCATGCTTCAGATGGTTTAGTTGAGAGAAATATGGTGCCAGCATTAGACCAAAGACGCAGGTATGCAACTGCGGTTAAACAAACACACAATGGTAACGTCCTTCGATGTAATTTTAACGAGCCCAGAGAAGGTAAGCTCGACGGTTTTTCATATTTAAAGAGTCTGAAAAAACGTAAAAGGAGATTCCGTTGGGGTACCTTTTTTGAAGATAGTCTAGTCGTCTCGAAAAAGGGGTAAACTAGCACTGACCATACGTCTATTCAAAATCATTTTAACGAGTGTGATAAAGACAAGGTCGCTCGACAATTTTTTCATTTTTAAGGAGTATGAAAAAAATCTTAACTATGGACTTCGTCAGGAATGTTCTTCTGGACCATTTTAACGAGTGTGAAAGAATAAGGTTACTCGATGATCTTTTCAATTTTATGGAGTCTGAAAAGAGCTTAACTTTGGACTCCATGGGGGTTCCTTTTTCGTAAATTTAGTCCCTCAGGCCCAAAAAAGGGTTAAAATTATACCTGAGAATACTCTTCTAGATAATCGAGGCTCCTAGAGTATACCATTGTTCATACAATTGACCATCCAGACCAAAAAAGGGGTAAACTACCGCTGGACAAACGTGACTTCAAATTTTAGTTTAGCAAGCGTGAAGGTCAACAAGATCGCTCGACAATCTTGTCACGTTTAGAGGGTCTGAAAAGAGCTTAAAAAAAGACCCATTAAGTTTTGGGAGTCCCGAGGGTGAGGTCAAGAGTGATATGGAATTATGCAAATGAGGATCAAACTCGTAATCAGGAAAATCTAGTAAGGACTCCCAAGCCTATAGTTGTTAGTGACAACATGGACACCAAAATGCAATCAAGATATACTTAGGGCATCCATGTTAAGTTAGGATCTACCACTAAATTATGACACACCTAAAGCAACAATGATGGTTTTGTGTCGCAACTCTGAGGGATCGATCCTATGGAAAAGCAGAAAAGACAACAAGATGTACAAAGTGGAGGTGGAATCCTATCTTAAATGCAACGAGTTGGAAAAAATGTCTTTTTACCAAAGGACCTTCAAAGTGACCCAAAACTCGAAAAAGTTTCCAAATACCCAAAGAACACTTCTCATGACAATCCAAAGAAAACTCCTGAACCATACTAAATGATTTTCAGTTTAGAAAAATTGACAAAAGGGTCCAAAAATTGACAAAAAGAGGCCAAAAAGTCTATAAATAGAAGCTGGTAGCTCATTATCACCACTGCTAATTGAGAAATTGACTAAAAACCAAAACTACCCCAATGTGAAAAGAGTTGATTCTGAGAGCTTTAGTGGACAAAACAACCATCCACTTGGACCAAGTAAGTACTCACTACCCCCTCTTGCATTCTAATTCTTTCTTTATGCATTTAAGTTCATTTTTTTTGGGGGGGGGGCGTCGACCTTTAAGAGGTTGGCCCTATGTCCATGCGGGCTGTAGTGGGTCAACTAGAGTGTACACGCAGGCTGTAGTGGAGTAGGGCACGTGTGATCAGGGGATCAAATTTTTCTCAATTTTCAAAGTGCTCGGAATACGACGAAAATAGTTCCATTGCGTCCGTCTCGTCTTCCTAATTCCGACGGTATATTTACTTTCTCAAACAGAGTCCGTATGGAGAAGATATCGCGATCTGTCCGCCAAGCCAAATAGGCAAAATTTTTGGATGCTGACTGTACCTGTCCGTACAGTCCGTATGGTGACGTGGCAGGTCCGTACCATCCGTACGGTGATGTGGCAGGTTGGTGATGTGGCACATTTTCATTGGTTGATGTTGGCAAGTAGCGTGTTGACATGTGTCCATTATGGGTGAATAGTATGAGGACACGTGGCCCAACTCGAGGGTGCCACGTGTCGCTCATTCCTTGGTCATTATTTTCATATGTAAAAATTGTATTGGGAGCCCACGGGGTTCGACCCCTGGACCTCCCATAGCACAAACCTTACAAAGCCTTCGCTAACCAACTTTCCCGCCATTGTTCCTTGTTATATATGTTCATACGTATATATTTAAATCAATGCAATGTAATAAATGGAAAGGGGGGCGGGCCGGGGCTTAGCCCCGACCCATGGTTCCAAACCATAACATATAACCATATGTTATAACACATATGCGCGGGGTTTCAAATGGCATGTATTGTAATATGTAACTGGTGGTATATGTGTGCATGGTTATAAAATGTGGGCGCAGGGTTTGTAATATAGCCCGTGGTTTTTACTTACACCATATGACCGAGCCCTGGAGCGGAAGTTCCAACAGTTGAACTGTTAACCACCTTTATGCCTTGCGCGTGGTCCTATGCGCCACATGCCCGGGGGCCGAGGCGGTTAGGGGCTGGCGTGCCCTTAACCGTCCTACGGTTTGCACCGTTGGCGCGGTTGCACCCAGTGCTGAGTTTTTGTACTTTAAAACACGTGTGAGCCAGGTTCACTCAAAGGGGGGTGCGAATTGTAGAACCAGAGACAACAAGCTTGGAGAAGGAGACTTCCAGGAGGCCTATTTTTCTCATTTTTCGACCGTTTCAGGTGCCGAAAGAGCCCAGACAGGGGTTTTGGGACGCTGGGAAGCCATTGGAGCAGTCGGTTTGTCAGTTTGAGCATTGTAAGACATGTTTTTGAGCACTTTTGAGCAATTAATAATAATGATCCATTGGAAGCTGGACCAGGAGATGTAGCCCATAAGAGGGGTGAACTCCTTTATCAATCGCTGTGCACATGTGTTTATGTTCAATGTTTATGCTACTGTCTATGTGTATTTTGCATAAGTAATCCTTAATTTATGTGTTGCAAATTGATCCTGTTGCTTTAAACACATAACATTTCACTTGCAATAATTATTCAAGTTTTTC
>ML776745.1:1167033-1193936 GCA_009831015.1 Picea engelmannii | reverse complement strand
AGCACAACTTTTCATCCGCAGACAGATGGTCAGACAGAGGTGGTGAATCGTACAGTGGTACATCTTCTTCGTGCTTATTACAGCAAGCATCCTAAGCTTTGGGATGAACATTTACACTACGTTCAACATGCGTACAATCGAGCTAAGAACTCTTTGACTCAAACGTCGCCATTTGAGACATGTTTTGGCTGTTTTCCCAAGTCACCTTTAGATTTTATCATTGGGAAAGATATTGTTGTTGATGGGCAATATGATATTGATCGGGCAGAGAAGTTCATTGAACAGATTCAGTCGATACATCAGGTGGTGCAAGAGCAGTTGGAAAAGAGTTAGGCCAAGTACAAAGCGAGACATGACAAGCATCGTGTTGATCACAGTTTCGAAGTTGGTGATGAAGTGTGGATTTACATCAGCAAGGAGAGACTTAAAGGAGAAGGTAAAAAATTGAAACCAATTCGATATGGTCCCTTCAAAAGTGTCGACAAGATTGGTAACAATGCTTTTCGTTTAGATTTGCCTCCATATATGCAGATGTATGCACTTGTTAATGTTGACAATTTGAAGTTGTATGAGCCTCCGTTGATTGATGATCGAGGAGATCATGTTCAGATTCCTTCCATAGATGATTTTTCTCCAGAATATCTAACAGAACTGCAGGAAGACACCATACTTGACAGGAGAATCCGAACTTCGAAGCGAGGAAATGTGGAGTATCTGCGAGTTGGTATTAAAGGGACGAATCCAAGCAAGGCCAAGTGGATTGAGGTTGGAAGGGTGAGGGAACTATACCCTCATCTTCACATAGACTGAGATAGTCTTTTGGAGGTCCAAAAGTTTTCCAATGGGGAGGTGTGATCAGGGGATCAAATTTTGCTCAATTTTCAAAGTGCTCGGAATATGACAAAAATAGTTCCATTGCGTCCGTCTCGTCTTCTTGATTCCGGCGATATATTTACTTTCTCAAACGGAGTCCGTATGGAGAAGATATCGCGATCTGTCCGCCAAGCCAAACAGGCAAAATTTTTGGATGCTGACTGTACCTGTCCGTACAGTCCGTACGGTGACGTGGCAGGGCCGTACCATCCATACGGTGATGTGGAAGGTGGGTGGCATGGCACATTTTCATTGGTTGATGTTGGCAAGTAGCATGTTGACACGTGTCCATTATGGGCGAATAGTATGAGGACACGTGGCCCAACCCGAGGGCGCCACGTCTCGCTCATTCGTTGGTCATTATTTTCATATGTAAAAATTGTATTGGGAGTCCACGGGGTTTGACCCCTGGACCTCCCATAGCACAAACCTTACAAAGCCTTCGCTAACCAACTTTCCTGCCATTGTTCCTTGTTATATATGTTCATACGTATATATTTAAATCAATGCAATGTAATAAATGGAAAGGGGGGCGGGTCGGGGCTTAGCCCCGACCCATGGTTCCAAACCATAACATATAAGCATATGTTATAACACATATGCGCGGGGTTTCAAATGGCATGTATTGTAATATGTAAGCGGTGGTATATGTGTGCGCGGTTATAAAATGTGGGCGCGGGGTTTGTAATATAGCCCGTGGTTTTTACTTACACCATATGACCGAGCCCTGGAGTGGAAGTTCCAACGGTTGAACTGTTAACCACCTTTATGCCTTGCGCCCGGTCCTATGCGCTACATGCCTGGGGGCCGAGGCGGTTAGGGGCTGGCGTGCCCTTAATAGTCCTACGGTTTGCACCGTTGGCGCGGTTGCGCCCGGTGCCTTGTTTTTGCGCTTTAAAACGCGTGTGAGCCAGGTTCACTCAAAGGGGGGTGCGAATTGTAGAACCAGAGACAACAAGCTTGGAGAAGGAGACTTCTAGGAGGCCTATTTTTCTCATTTTTCGATCGTTTCAGGTGCCGAAAGAGCCCAGACAGGGGTTTTGGGATGCTGGAAAGCCATTGGAGCAGTCGGTTTGTCAGTTTGAGCATTGTAAGACATGTTTTTGAGAACTTTTGAGAAATTAATAATAATGATCCATTGGAAGCTGGACCAGGAGATGTAGCCCATAAGAGGGGTGAACTCCTTTATCAATTGCTGTGCACATGTGTTTATGTTCAATGTTTATGCTGCTGTCTATGTGTATTTTGGATAAGTAATCCTTAATGTATGTGTTGCAAATTGATCCTGTTGCTTTAAACACATAACATTTCACTTGCAATAATTATTCAAGTTTTTCAAGTCTTCTTTCATTTTTAGATCAACGTGGGCCTTTAAAAAGGGTGTTTTTAAGAAGAGTTGTTCAGTACTGGCTTGGAAAAGAAGGCATATGAGATGGCCTGATGTCAGGTAAGTATGTCTAGTGCAAATTAGGGTTCTAACAATGCTATGCCCATCATGTTTTCCTTTTCAATTATTCAACTACTATTTCTACTACAATTTATTCTTTATCCTTCTTGTCGCATGTCAGATTTGGAACCCAAGATGCTGACTCCACAACATTCCATGAAACATTTACAGTTTCAATTCAGTCATCACCTTTTGTTGTGGTTTCCAACAAACTTGAATATAATGTTGACCATGGTATCTAGGATTTCATCTTGTTAGAATGAAGAACCACCAAAAATAACACTTTACTCATTTCTCAAAGCAAAGTGTAAGAAAGGAATCTAAAAATCATTTTCTCCATATCTTTGTCAAACATTGCAAGAATGTTATACATGCAACATAATATTTTCCTACGATCCTTTAATTTTTCATCCTCCCTTGATTATGCTTCTTGCTAAAATTCCTCATTTGCTTCATGCATAGAATCTATGATAGCCAAAAGTAATCCTTCATCCGTCTTCGTGCATTTAATTGTGACAACATAATACACTTTCCCTATGGATTGCAAAGCAAAATTGTTTTCTGATGCTAAAAAATATCTAATAAAAGTTGTTACTACCTCACAAGAACTCAAGCTATCTGAGCTGACCTTCAGTTTCCAATTCTAGAGTTGTTCCATAGCATTATTGCACATATTAATTAACATAATAACATTGTAACTTGTCACAAAGCATAAAGATCTCATTTCCCTTGTCCATATAAAAATCTTTGAGACTCAAAACATTTAGCATTACACTCCAAAATTCCACAATAGTCAAAACACCTCTTCTAGTATTGCATGACATTTGTAACAAGACTATGGATTCTTGGTTAAAATCATAAGAATGTTCCTCAAATATTTCTATACTATCTCTATATTCATCTTCTACTCCTTTAACACTTGTAAGGCACCTTGAAATGCTTGTATCTAGAATGGAAGTTGTAGTTCACAAAAGATAATGCCATTATATTCTCTCCTATCAGATCCATTAATATTCAGTTATTGTTTTGAAGGAGTAAAGTATCTTTCATCAAAATCACCACTGAGTTCCTCCTTTCTGGATGAAACTTATAAATAAGGCTCAAACCTCTATAGTTGTAGGAAAATTTTGGGTTGTAAATATAGTGGAAAACTTGCAAAGGTATGTGTATTGGCACTAAATTCATGCAGAGGTATCTACATTCATTAATAAAGGGTGTGCATCAATGTTTTTTGTTAAGTGAAATTTCGTTAATTTGGCTACATTATGAAAACCAAGAACTAATACTCCAAGAGTATTATGAGACAATAATTTTTTTCTTGTGTTGCACTGAAAGTGTCACCAAACATTGTTTGAAAGAATAGGCAACAATAGTTGTTTGATCATTCATCAAATATTCTCCTTCACTAATAGTACTAAATTATTGCTAGCACCAAGTTCCATCAAGGACACAATTTTCATAGGGTTTAAGTCAACTTCTGAACATGTCTATGAAGGGATGATTTGCATCCATTTCTTTAGTAGAATATCCAATGCCAATTGAACATGGAGTTGTGGCATATAGTGAGTGGTGCTATAATTTCGAGGTCAACTTCAGTTTATTAAAAAATGATGATTGATGTAAGATAACTCTATCAAACTTATGAATGAAATGTGGCAGCAATGACCTACATAATTAGATCTATAGTAATTGAGTAAAACAAGTGGGTTGGAAATATTACCTTGAACCTTGATCATAGTGGACTAACAATCAATATCCGAAAGGGGAAGTTATTGTGTTGACAAACAACAAGTCAAGTAAAAACATTTATCTCACCCATTTTCCCCACCCTTGGCATTATAATATTCTCTTGCAGTCAAATCCAAATGTATTTTATATTATATTTTATATGTTACAACACAATGATTTTTAATTTTAAGATTTTGACAAAGAAAATATTAGTGCCAAGAAATTCCATAAAAATAGAAAACTTCCTCCTTGGATTAGTATGGTGGTTGTCTTGTATGGATTGATGACATCACTAGTTTGTTTAACCATAGGCCCATTTGGTTTTTTCATTTCTTGGAGGGAAAAATAAATGTGTATGCATAAAATATGTTATATCATGAATGTTTCTCATTTGGAATTTCCTTTGTTTCCTTTCTTGTATCAAAACCTTCTAGAACCTTTTACCTAGATCCCAAATTGAGGATGGATGGGTGGATTACCTAGTGGGAGGATGTGTTTGGTGAACTATGGCCTTTCTAAATGGGTGACAACTTGCAACATTTGGTGTAACTATATTTGAATCATTTAGGAGGAACTTGAATATGTTTGTAAGGCTCTTCAATTCACCCCTTTTGATGAAGAAAAGAAAATACACGCACCCATCTTTAAAATATATTGAGTTTGGATGAAATATAGTAGGCTAGAAATGCTCAATTTCAAGATCATCTGCACTAGCTCAATTTGAGAGAAGGTCCACTAAGGCCCTGATTAAGTTCTTGGAAATTAAATAATATAGTAAAAAAATAGTTGTTCTCGATAATTTGAATGGATAGGTAAATGTTCAAATAGGAATTTATAGCTCATTATTTGATAAATTTTTAATCTTAGAACTTCCAAAAGAAAGAGAGGTGGCCATGCAACATTTCCCCAATGTTGTTCTAGTTAATATTATAGAGGAACAAAATCATGCATGTGATCATGGCTTATCATGGCTTATTTTTACAAAGGCACATGGATTTTTTTAAGGGCTAGATTACTCTAGGATAGAAAAAATCCCTTAGGAAACAATCTTTGGGGTGGGAATTAACCAATATTTCTTCAAGTTTATTCCCAAGGTGGGGTGATCTTGAGTTGATTACAAACTATAGTAAAATTATGTGTTCAATGCTTCCTACATGCTTTTGATAAAATCCTTATCTCTTCATTTCAAGTATATTTTGTCAAAAATTTCCATGGTAGAATATGCAATATTTATCCATGGTTGATACATTTTAGATAATGTTATCATTGTTTGGGAGAACAAATTATCACATCATTGTTTGGGTTGTTTCCTCAACTTTCAAACTCTCTAGAAAGAATGCTAGACAAATACCAGAAAATGAATTGCTTGAATTACATTTCGACCTCCATATATGAGTCAAAGGTCCTTATAATCCAAAATCGGGCCATTTTAAAACAACAAGATAAATGTGAATTATGTATTGGGTCAACTTATGACATCGTTTGGCTTTGGCATTAGAAAGATAGTGTCAAATTATTTATTTTCCATTAATTCTCCCATTTTGCTAACTACTTTTTCTCATTTGATGGAGTTTAGGTACAACCGAATAGGTACTTGTCAGACCTATCATCCTCGAGTGAGGGAATTTCTGAGGGGGAAAGAGTTACGCCTAACACATCTAACAGGGTGAGATCAACTAGAGGTGAAAAGATAAATACAAAATTTTGTAGGTGCATGGAATTCTTTCTTGCTAAAGGAGGTTCATGTTCTTATGAAGATGAGAGCATAGGTTACATCAAGGTTCCTTTGAGGTACAAACATCTAGTGAGACGATGGGTACCCAATGAACTTCCTCAGTTGGACACTAACTTCTATGTCAATGAGAGGATTTATCACATTTCTTTGTCATCCATACATGGTCCGGGTCTATTCTCCATGGATGACACAAAGGTGAAAGATGGAGGACTTGTTGAGTTGATGGAGTATATCAAACCATGCTATAGCTATGGACATTGGTTGAGTCTAGTCCTTTATATGGAAAGTATATGGAGATATGTAGTTGTTGAAAATTATATACAACTAAAAGACAATGATCATAATAAAGGAGCAAAAGTGTATATTGATGGAAGGCCAAAGGTGTTTAGGAATATTGTTGGGATTATTAACAGTACAATACTTGGGACAACAAGAAAGAAACCCAGGACAACGCTAGAGTGACCTTTCAACATGCCATGATCTTTGTGTTTCATGATCTTAAACATATTGTCGAAGCTTATCTAGATGATCTCGCTACTCACTCTCGGAAGAGGGTAGATCATTTGACTCACCTTTGACTAAATAGTATTTTAAAGATGTCGCTATTATAAAATTTGTTTGAACCCTCACACATGCGTATTTTGCATTAGGTTTGGTCACCTTTTAGGATTCATAGTTTCAGATCATGGGATCATGGTGGATCCTATGAAGGTTGAGGAAATACTTCGATTTCCTCCCCCGCACAACATTCAACAACTCAAGGGTTTACAAGGGAAGTCCAACTTATTGCATCATTTCGTAGAAAACTATGCCAACATAACTAAGGGTTTGATGCATCTCTTGAAGAAGGACACTCCATTCATATAGTATGAGTGAGCCCAAGAATCCTTTGATGCTCTTAGGAAATCCTTGGTATTGATGCCTTTGCTGAAGCCCCCAGACTATAGTAGAGACATTTTGATTTACATTGCCGCATCTAAAGGGATGGTTGTTATGGTTCTTGTTCAAGAAGATAAAAATCTCCATGAGCACATTATATACTACCTTATTCAAAATCTAGTTGGTACTAAACTTAAATACTCCCACGTAGAGAAGATAGCCTTAGTCATGGTGCATGCAGTTCATAGATTACGTCACTATATCTTACTTTGCAAGACTACCGTGGTTGCGGATATCAATCCATTTCAATATGTCCTCACCAAGCATATCATAGGGGGAAAATACAATAAGTGGATTGTTATTTTGCAAGAATTTGATCTTGATTTTGCCTTTGCAAAATCCAAGAAATTGCTAGTTTTTGCATATTTGATGTCATACTTCCCTAGGTTGGATGAGGATATTTTTCATGATGAATTATTCACAGATGAACATATCTTCTTTATCTCGTCTTTGGACCCATGGTATGGAGATATTCTAATATACCTTCAAAACCTGAAGCTTCCCCAACATCTGTTGAGAGATGACTGACGACGTATATGTCATCAAGCTAAGAACTACCTTATTATTAGCGACGGGTTGTATCGTCGAGGGGTAGATAATATTTTGCGTCATTGTTTTACTCATGAGGAGGCTAAGGCCGTTCTCAATGACTATCACAGTGGGGCGTGTGGTGGTAATTTATCTGAGCTTGCGAAAACCCAAAAGATATTGCGAGCCGATTATTTTTGGCTGTCAACTTTAACTATTGCATCAACACGATCAAGAAGTGTCACCCTTTCCAGGTGTTCTCTCGTAAAAGTCGATCGCACCCTGGCCCTTTTCACCCAGTCATTACCGTCGATCCCTTCATCAAGTGGGGGGTGGATTTCATGGACTGCAACCCAACCTTGGATCGCGGGCACCATCATATTATCGTGGTCATGGATTCTCTTACTAAATGGATTGAGGCCATGTCTACCATTAAATACAATGGTGAGACTACAACACTTTTTGTATTCAATCAGATTATATATCGGTTCGGAATCCCGAAATAGATTGTCACTGGTCATGGAAGTCACTTCCAGAATGAGATGATGATAGAGTTAGCATCGAAACTGGGGTTTACACACGATCATTATTACCCCTATTATCCCCAAGAAAATGGACAAGTAGAGGCCGCGAATAAATCTCTAAATACCATTTTGCAAAAAACTATTAGGAAAAATAAATATAGCTAGCATGTGATGCTTTACCCTGTACTATGGGCATACTGAACCATGATAAATACTTCCACTAGTTTCTCATCATTTCATTTAGTCCATGATGTCGATTTGATTCTTGATATTGAATGTGAAATCCCTTCCCTTAAGTTGGTGATCGATCTCCTACCTAACACGACAATCTCAAAGAATGCCTCATACACCTAGAGCTCCTCGATGAGCAGCGTCAAGGTGCATCTATGACCATCGAAGCAAATCAATGACATGTTAAGGTCCAATATGATAAGTTTGTCTATCCCCAACAATATGCTGAGGGTGACTTGGTCCTTCTTTATGACCAAGTTAAAGAACTGCTGGGGGCAGAAAAATTCAACCACATGTGGCAAGGTCCTTATATCATGTGACATGTCCTAGAGAAGGGAGCCTACAAATTAGAATATTATGAGGGAAATGTGTTGGATGAGTCAAGAAATGGGCTCTACCTTAAAAGGTATTACGCTAAATCCTTGAAGCTCGAGCGTGATCTTTGTATATTAGTGTATTTAAGTGTATATTCTTCTTTTTCTTTTTCATCACCATATTTCTTATTGAGTTTTCCATTGGTTGGTAGATGTCAACAAAATCTTTGGTGTACTTAGGATTCACAGATGGTTCCAATCATCATACGCGAAACATGGCTTCCGTCGCTTGGGTTATCTATTCACCCGGGGGACAATTTATGTCTTCAGATGGAATTTGTCTGGAGCCATGAATGAATAATATGGATGAGTATAGTTCCATTATAAAGCTATTACACAATGCCATTTCACATGATGTTCAATATTTAGAAGTTCATCTGGACCACCAGTTAGTTGTATGTCAGTTGAAAGACAGTTACCGAGTGAGGGTCCTATTATAGCACAAGTTGTAGGTTGGTAAAATCATGATCAAAACCCAAAATAAAGTGCTACAACTTGGGAATCCTACACCCAATGTCACCTTTATGTAGGTCACGCACTTCAAGGCTGACTAGGTCAGTCTAGGGAGGTGATCTTGGTGAGCCTAGGGGGAATGAGATGGAGATGGATAGAGATGGAAGTGGAGCCCCTAGAGGTCAAGTATAAGTGGAGTGACATGTGGGAAGATATGCATTGTTATTCAATTTATTGTGTCCCCAAATGTATAATACTTCTCCGGATGATTGTACCTACCCGAGACACAAGAAAATCCAAATTGCAATGATATATGTTAGTATGGATCAGAAGGTTAATATTTCTATCCCTAATTTTCAGCATTAGATGACGGTTTATATCAACAAGTAAGACATTCAAATCAACATGTAAATATCTAAACTAGTTAAGCAAATCAACATCAAGATTAGCAATAAATATAGGCTAAAAAATGACACTTAAGAGGCAAGAGAAGATGGTTGTTGTAAACATGTATTTTATGCAGAAAATTGAAGCATTATGGCTGTAGCATTTAATGGCATGAAAAAACAAAATCAACCACAGAAAAGTGCCAAGAACTAACCCAAAAAGTGCAGCCTAGTTATTAGACTAGGTGAGTGAAGTTAGAGAGAATTCTTAGGGTTAGTTTATGAGATAAGAGGAAGTTAGCAGCTAGGCTTGTGCAACCCTAATGGATGCAGATTAATGTTTGCAACATAAATTAAAGTAGTGGGAGAGAGGGGATGCCCTAGTAGGGGAAGACTTCTCTCAATGTGGCAAACCAACTCCAAGCAAGAGATCTTTCAAAAGACAAAAAATCACATTTCCCAAGGGAATGATATTATATATCCAATGCAAAAAATAGATGACTAGTGCCTTTACTATTGGGTTAATGGAGTCAAAAAAATGAAATAGAGATGATAATTCCTTGGGGCTGTAAATCCTCTTAGTTTCCAAGGAAAGTATCTCTAGTTAGGGTTTGAGAATGAGGGGTGTAAATCCTCTCACTTCCTCAAAAAAACCCTTGCAACATCAATGGAATTTAAGCAATAAATGATGGAGACTAGAGTGGGGGTGTAAATACTCTTACTTCCCACTTATCTCCTAGCACAACAATCCTTGAATTGAAAAGATGATAGCATAAGAGTAAAATACCATACCAAAATCAAGAAAGATGCTAAGATAATCCACCATAAAAACTAGAAAGCATTCATCCAAGGCTAGTGCCTCACTCCTCCATCAACCATTCATCAAGATAGACATAAAAAAATGAAAAAGAGACAAATATGCTAAGTATAGTGAAAATTTCATATCCAAGTCCTCTCACTAGAGGGAGATTTGTGTTCAAATGAGATCTTATGATCTCTTATTTATAAAAAATGTCACCAAGGTGATTTTTCCATATATTAAGGGGGAAACCACAAGACTAGGGGTCAACACCCTAATCTTCCCCCTATTAACAAAGTAATATTAAACAATTTATTTAAGGTTTCACTTTTTCACAAATAAAACCCTAATTTTACATGGATGTCACCCCTTTAGGGGACATTTTTCCACTTCGAGGAATTCGTTGGTGATGGAGAAGAGTAGAGAGGCTTCCCAAAGCCATAGGTCAAGCGTCCAAAATCTTCCTTCATGATGAAGGCTCAAGCCCCTTCAAAACGTCCATGTGTCAATGAGTGGCTACATCACCACCAAACCCTAGTCCCCAAAAGTGAATGCATGCCCTCGAAGGTGACGTTTTTCCTCTGCTAGGCAAGTCGTTTGGCAAGTGAAGCATGGGAAAGGTCCATCCAACTATCCTCTAGGCCTTCAATATTTCATCTATGTGATCCATCATGTGGACCCTTGGCATCCAACCTGTGGGCTTGTAGCCCCATGGAAGCCCAAGATATGATTTTTCTCCCAAAATTGTCCACCAACTAGGTCTTGCAAAGACAAATGAGCACACCCTCAAAGGATCTCAAGTCATAACATCATTACAAGTGAAACAATCAATAAATGATCCACCTAAGCATGTGCATCAAAGATCACTATATCAAACAATTAATTTCTCAAGGACACTATGCAACTTTTCAAGCTTGAATATGGGAGGGTTGATGAGGTGTCCTATTGGGTAGATCTTTCCCTTGGTCAAGGAGTGTTTTCAAGATATCCCTCTCTAATCCATGTAAAGTGGGTGAAGTGGTTGGGGTCAAGAATCAATGGGAATAGCGCTCATGACATACAAGGGGTCGTAGTGTCTCATTCATGGGTTCCTTTGTAGAGGGTGTGTGGTACCTTCATTAACAATGCACTTTTTCTAGGCCCATTATTTTCCATTCTTTTATTCTTTCATAATTTTAAGGAGAGGTTGAGGGTCACTGCCTAGGCATGGTGACCAGATAATGGCAATGTCACCCACAAATACTTAGTGGAAATGAGAAGGATGGCTTGTGATGAGACCCCATTTCTCTCATCCATGCAACTGAGAGCCATTACCCTGGTTTGGTCACCAGATGATGGAAATGTCATACCACTATATATTCATGGATGTGATAGATCGGTTCGTGATGATACCTCCCATCCTTCAACTAACCTTTTAAGAATTCTTTATTATATTATGGGTGCCCTTTACTCAAAGATAAGCGTTTCACTACTTTCTTGGGTGATCCCTAGGTGAAGCATCTAGAAGGTTCATATAAGGCTTTTATATTTTACCCAACATCAATCCCTTTGGGACTTCAACCCCTTCTTCCCATAGAATTAGGGAAAACCCCTTCTTGGGTTACTACACCCTAAAATACCAAGAGATAAGGAAATGAAGGGGAATAATGATGGAAAGTGGTAAGTATGGTCAAGAATGATACGCTGGATATTTAAGGGATTTCCTAATAGCAAATCCATCCCCAAGGAAGACCACTTACTAGGGAATAAATATTGAAATGATGCTCACCATAATATTGATTTGTACCTCATGGAGCAAGGCTCACTACCTACCAGAAGCCAAATGATGTGGTGGATTCCATATGGAAATATGTGACCATCTGTGGTGGTGAGAGGGGTTTCCAGCTGTGCAAAAGGGTACTGCTAGTCATGTAGTCTTCGAGCATTCCATATCTGCAACCTAAGGGCCTCAAGACATAATATTCTTAGTTATCGAATAATGGGGATAACATCTGGCTCCTACTTGGGGACATGTTCTCACCGTAGAGTGCATGAGAACCACAAAATCTCTTGGTAGACCTATTCCTGCAAGGAAACATCAAATTGTCAAGTGTAATATGGCCTACTCATCCTTGTTCTCATATGATCATAATCAAAACCAACTGAGCTAGAAAAATAAAATTTTGAGATTTTTTCAAAAATTTCTAAGCTAAGCATGAAATCAATATGCAAGTAGAGAAAAATGAAAATTAAATGCATCTAAACTAATATGAGCTATCAAGATGCAAATGCAGGGAATCAAAATGACTTACCTACTTACTTGGGGCATGGGCCCTGAAGAAGTCATGTGACCTGGATGTGAGATTGGATATTAGATCCATTTACATTTAGTGGCATCTTCCTCCCATCTAAACCTATCAGATTGTACCTTTCTTTGTCAGAATTATTCCTGATGATGTAAGGGCCAAGCCATGAATTGTTGTCTTTTTGGTCGTATCTAGGCTTGCCCTTTCTTTTGTCCCACATGAGCACGAGATTTTCTTCATCGAAATTGATGAAAGGTGTATTCTCATTGTATGGAGGCTCTATGTGGACTGTCTCTTTGATGTTTTAATTATGTTTCTCATCTTCTTCTTGCATAATAAGAATAGACACTAGCTCCTTCCCATGGTATTTTGTAGTCTTCTTCTTATCTGTCCATGGGAGAAACACCTCTATGGAATATTCCTACATGAAGGGTAACTCAGATGGATCATACTCAATAAATTGTGGAGGCATACCATAGTAGTTTTCACTAAAATAATTAGGTCCCCTCGGATCCATCATACATGTATCTTTATTTTCCTTGTTATGTAAGATCTCATATGTGTCATCGCCCATGGGAATATATGCATGTGTAAAGTTGATGCTAAGGAAACCTCCAAGGGCTGAGGACCAGGTCCTCGACAAGAGAACCCCCTAGGCATCTGGAACATCGCTCACTAATATGTCCATGAGGATGTTGATATGTGGAAAATCTATCAAAAATGCCTCAACGTCTTCACACCCCCCCAAGACCTCGACTCTTCTCGAATCAATACCACAAACATTTCCATAAGGTCGGGTTGTCTTCAAAACAAGTTTTTTCATCACCTTCATTGACATGACATTTGTTGAGGCCCCTAAATCAAGCATGTAGTTGTTCAAGTGCAGGCCATTCACGCCTAATCAAATATAGAAAGGAGAGTTATTTTCCTTTGGCCGATCGAGATATATAGTGGTCAAAATGATAACAGAATCATCCTTCTCGATTAACACCTGTAATACTCTCAAGACTTCCCTTTTCAAAGAAGGGATCTTACACATTTCCTTCACTGGGACCGTCATATTCAGTTTTCCAAACAAGATTGCAACATCTATATTTAACTGAATATTATATGTAGGAGTTGTCTTATGAAGCAACTCACATACTGGTGGTGGAGCCACCTTTTCCACTAATGGAAGAGGAGTATCGGGCTGTGACGGAGGGGATGAGGCATTTTTTCTTCTTGTGTAGGTTAGAATTTCCCTCCTCCTTAATTCCTTCTTTTGATCATCTATCAATTTATTTAAGGCCAAGAGTCTCCCCTCTCTTTCTCCTATTCTTCTAACTTCATTGATCTATTCTTGGCTAACTCGTTCATCGTTGAATTTTCAAATCATGAATTTTATATCATCAAGATAATCTTTGTCTTGTTGAGGGCACTCATCTTCCCTGTGGGGTTCTTGTCATGGGAGACACCAAGATTCTATATCAACTGTCCCAACAGGTTTCAAAGTATCTGGGGCCTTTACCTCTTGTTGAGGTCTTGGTTTGCAACCAGTGGAATCTCTCTAATGTCTGGAAAACTGAGCTCTCGGAGCAGGTTTATTTCTTTCCACTATAGTCATACGGTTCATAAGTTGATTCTGCACTTGAACAAATTGAGTATTCCTTTGGTCTATCTTAGGAGTCAGGAGAGAAATCATATCAGGAACAATGTTGTTGGAAACATTCATCCTTGTTTCTGTCTTGGTACGAGGGTACTGAAAAAGGTTCTATTTTTGAATCAAAGAGATTCTCTTCAATGTCGATACTGAACTCCTTATCCTCTTCCAATGATGTGGGTTTTTTTTTTATCTTTGAGAATGTATTAGAACTTCCCTTCAAAAGAATTCATGTAAAGGAGATGAATTGATGATGTTGTAGGATGGTAATATGTTGGAATTTGCTTGTACAACCTATCAAATATGGAAATGAATTCATTTACTATTTCATTCTCCCTTTTCTTTATTTGATTAAACTGAGTCCCAAGTGTCCCACCATCTTCCTTTTTCGACCATCTCCTCTTGAATAAGTTGGAAACAGAATCATAGGAGGTGATATGATTATCAAGGAGTCCTATGAACCAATCAAGGGATTCTTTAGTCAATGATGAAGCGAATAATCTCATGGCCATGTCTCCATGATAAATACCTGCATTGTCCATGTCCCAACCCATGACATAAATGTGGTCTTTAACAATTATCACATTATTTCCTGGGAACTTTGGAAACCACTTGTTGACTTCTGTTGGCATTTTGTTAGGATAACCTTGGATATTGACCATGTTAAGGGGTTTGTAGAGGTATATTTCATAAGGGAGATCCATTGGAACAAGAGAAACGTTATTATGGAAAATGGTTTTAGCAATGGGAGACTTGAGAGGATGCATTCTCTAGTAAACATTAGAAGGCTTGAACCTCCCAGGGGGAAATGGTTTGGGGAAAGAAGGATTATGGGAATTTGGAGTCGCCAGATGAGCTTCAAGATGATCTCATCAAGGAAAAGGGAAAGGGAATTCCCCTTAGGTGGAGTCACTAGGAAAGTTAAGGGAACGGATTTGGGATACCTTACCAAAGTGTCGTTAGGGTACGAAGAAGATTCAAAATCTTCCTCGGAAATGGCGCCAAAATGTTATAGCAAACATTATAGGTTTGGAAAAGACTGACCCAACCACAAAAGAAAGTTCTACAACTTGGGAATCCTACACGTAATGTCACCTCGATGTAGGTCCTCCACTTCAAGGGTGACTAGGTCACTCTAGGGAGGTGATCCCAATGAACCTAGGGGGAATGAGATGGAGATGGATAGAGATGGAAGTGGAGCCCCTAGAGGTCAATTATAAGTGGAGTGAGATGTGGGAAGAGATGCCTTGTAAGTGAAGTGATTGTTTCCCCAAAGGTATAGTACTTCTCTGGATGATTGTACCTGCTTGAGACACAAGAAAATCCAACTTGCAATGATATATGTTAGTATGGATCAGAAAGTTAAGCTTTTTGTCCCTAATTTGTAGCAGTGGATGACATTTTATATCAGAAAGTAAGACATTTAAATGAACATGTAAATATATAAACTAGTTAAGCAAATCAACATCAAGATTAACAATAAATATAGGCTACAAAATGGCACTTAAGAGGCAAGAGAAGATGACTGTTGTAAACATGTATTCTCTACAGAAACTTGCAGCCTTATGGATGTAGAATTAAATGGAATGCAGCAACAAAATCAACCACATAAAAGTGCTGAGAACTAGTCCAAAATGTGCACCCTAGTTAGTAGACTAGGTGAGTGAAGTTAGAGAGAATTCTTAGGGTTAGTTTGTGAGATAAGACAGAGTTAGCTGCTAGGTTTATGCAACCATAATGGCTGTAGGTTAAATTTTGTAACAAAAATTAAAGTAGTGGGATAGAGGGGACGCCCTATTAGGGGAACACCCCTCTCAATGTGGCAAACCAACTGCAAGCAAGAGATCTTTCAAAAGATAAAAATTCACGTTTCCCAAGGCAATGATTTTATATCTCCAATGCAAAAAATAGATGACTAGTGCCTTTACTATTGGGTTAATGGAGTCGAATAAATGAACTAGAGATGATACTTCCATGGGGGTGTAAATAATCTTACTTCCTCAAACAAACCCTTGCAACATCAATGAAATTTAAGCAATAAATGATTGATACTAGAGTGGGGGTGTAAATACTTTTACTTTCAGCTTAGCTCCTAGCAGAACAATCCTTGACTTGAAAAGATAATAGCATAAGAGTAAAATACCATACAAAAATCAAGAAAGATGCTAAGATAATCCACCATAAAAGATATAAATCATTCATCCAAGTCTTGTCCCTCACTCCATCAACCATTCATCAAGATAGCCATAAACAAATGCACACGAGACAAAATATGCTAAATATAGAGAAAATTTTAGATCCAAATCCTCTCACAAGAGGGAGAGTTATGTTCAATTGAGATATTATGATCTCTTATTTATACAAAATGTCACCAAGGTGACTTGTTCATATATTAAGGGGTAAACCACAATACTAGGGGTCAAAAACCCTAATCTTCCCCCCTTTAACAAAGTAATATTAAACAATTCATTTAAAGTTTCACTTTTGCACAAATAAAACCCTAATTTTACATGGATGTCGCCCCTTTAGGGGACGTTTTTCCACTCAGAGGAGGTTGTTGGTGATGGAGAAGAGTAGAGAGGCTTCCCAAAGCCACATGTGAATCATTCAACAACTTCCTTCATGATGAAGGATCAAGCCCATTCAAAACGTCAATGTGTCAATGAGTGGCTACATCACCACCAAACCCTAGCTCCCAAAAGTGACGTCATTCCCTAGGAGGTGATATGTTTCCTCTCCTAGGAAATTCGTTTGGAAAGTGAAGCATGGGCTAGGTCCATCCAGTTGTCTTTTAGGACTTCAATATTTCATCTCTGTGATTCGGCATGTGGACCCTTGGCATCAAACCTGTGGTCTTGTAGCCCCATGGAAGCCCAAGCTAGGATTGTTCTCCCAAAACTGTCCACCAACTAGGTCCTACAAAGACAAATGAGCACACCCACTAAGGATATCAAGTCATAACATCATGATAATTCAATTCAATCAATAGATGAGCCACATGAGCATGTGCATCAAATATCACTATATCAAACAATTAATTTCTTAAGGACACTATCTGACTTGTCAAGCTTGAATATGAGAGGGTTGACGAGGTATCCTATTCGGTAGATCTTGCCCTAGGTCAAGGATAGTTTCCAAGAGATCCATATGTAAGACATGTAAAGTGGGTGAAGTGGTTGGGGTCAATACTCAATGGGCATAGGGATCATGACATACAAGGGGTCATAATGTCTCATTCATGGGTGCCTTTGTAGACGATGTGTGGTACATTAGTCCATAATGCACTTTTGCCAAGTCCATTATTTTTCGTTCTTTTATTCTTTCATAATTTTAAGGAGAGATTGAAGGTCACTACCCTCATATGGTGACCCGATAATGGCAATGTCACCCAGAAATACCTAGTGGAAGTGTGAAGGTTGGCTCATGATGAGACCCCCTTTCTCTCAGCCATGCAACTGAGAGCCATCGCCCTGGTTTGGTGACCATATGAGGGAAATTTCATACCATTATATATTCATGGAAGTGATAGGTCGGCTCATGATGAGACCTCCCATCCTTCAACTGACCTTTTAAGCATTCTTTATTATATTGTGGGTCCCATTTACTCAAATATAAATGTTTCACTTCTTTCTTGGGTGATCCCTCGGCGAAGCATCAGGAAGGTTCATACAATGATTTTATCTTTTACCCGACATCAATCCCTCTGGGATTTCATCCCCTTCTTCCCATAGAATGAGGGATAACCCCTCCTTGGGTCAATACACCCTAAAATCCCAAGAGATAAGGAAATGAAGGGGAATAATGATGGAAAGTTGTAACTATGGTCAAGAACAATATGATGGATCTTTAAGGGAGTTCCTAGTAGCAAACCCATCCCCAAGGAAGACCACTTACTATGGAACAATGTCAACCACCAAGGTGAAGCAGTGAAAAAGGCTTAATGTCCAAGCATATATCATGCAATATAGAGCAATCTAAGATACAACATACTCAACTGGCTTAAATATTGAAATTATTCTCACCATAATATTGAATTGTACCTCATCGAGCAAGGCCCACTGCCTTCCGAAAGGCAGCTGATGTGGTGGATTCCATCTGGAAATATAGTCTCTAACTGTGCAAAAGGGTATTGTTGGTCATGTAGTCTCTTGAAACTCCATATCTTCAACTTGAGGGCCTCGAGACATAATCTCCTTAGTTATCCACAAAATGGGGCTTACAGGTCCTACTTTACTTCGACGATTCCTACAGGTACGACTTTTGGAACGATATTTTGATTTTATTACTTATAATCACATCCCTAGAAGTTCTAATCAAGTATTGAATGCATATGCTAATTACATTTTAGATTGAAATTTGTCACATAACGAATTAAAGAAACACACATTCATACATTCATCCATTGTAATATATATAAGTAAATCCGAAGACCAAAAGTGTTTTATATTTCATCCTTTAAAGTCTGAAAAATATGGTGTCATAGTACAAAATTGGGCTCATGCCCTCAAAATACATATACGACCGATACATCGCATAACCATGGAATCTAATCCCGAGGTTCTGTATGCATTCCATGATAGAACACTACATCATTTACAAGATACCAGAAGAGTCTAACCCACACATGAGGTACACCCACCACCTGCCTCTGCATCGCCTCTGGCAGATCCTCCACCTAGACCATAGGAATCCTATGCATCAGATGTGATAGGTTTCCCTACACGTTCTGGAGAACTATCTCCATGTCCGCGCCTACCATCTCATCTCCTCAACCCCTGTGTCGATGTCATGGGTACCCGTATGGTCATTGCAGACCTACGTTTACATAATAAAATATTAATTAATAAATGATACCATACAAAAACAAAATGCATTTTTGTTTGTATTTATCAAATTGAAAAACAAAAAAAATTAAATATATAAAAATAAATTCTCATTGATCTCTCCAAAGGAAGATCAGCATGGCAATGACATGTTGCGGTCCCCTCGGTAGTCAATCCCCTCATAGAGATAGTCATTGATGACTATGACCTGTTGTTACCACCAGTGAAAGAACTCATTGTTGTAGGGGGTTGACACCCTACCACCTCGCAGCCACCTCATTACCTTGGTCCATCGTGACATGGATGGATGTGTCACGGTGGACCACATAGAACATGTGGAGTAATCTATACTCTAGGGCTCAGAGTTGGAACCCTCTCAAAGAAAAAACTACATAAAATGGATGTGATCCTGAAGTTCCTCATTCGCCTAAGTTTATATTTCATCAGCTCGCTCTTCATGTTGATCAATAGTGAGGTGCACCAATCATAAATTGTGGGTATCAAACACTCCACAACATAGAACATGTGTGGTCTCGATTCCTGGTGAAATGAGGCCAACCCTAATATCCATGTGAGTACTAAGACGACGATCTTTAGAATCAGGTTCTCAATCACCCTGATAGGGAGTTGGATCCCTACTTTCTCTGTGCATACAACACAGTAGGTGGCGATGTAATCCTCCATATTGCTCCCACCTCCAACCCCTCAGACTTTGATATTTACCATCTCACCTCAGTGAGACATTACTGTGATAAAATATATATCATCCACTTCAATTCTCAATGGTTTCCCATCAAGATTGAAGGCCTTAGTCTCCAGATCCCAATAGTTTATCAATATCTGGAGCAACCTCACTTGATCCCTCATTCCTTTTATGACCCAAAATTTATAGATCCCACATCTTTGAAAATATTTTTAGGCCCTCATATTTCTTTCCATTGCAGCATCAACCTCCTCATGCACCCTTTCTCTCCATTCGATAACCATCTTGTAAAGGAAACATCAAATTTTGAGTCATTTTTTTTATTAAAAACCTTGTGTGTGGCATTGTACGCAGGATACCCTTATGAAATTCACATATAGGGCTTGATGTATGCAGGTAGTATTTTCTTTTCCAACGTACATGGGGTCGTGTACATGGCCTGATAAACCCTATCCCACGTACACCCTAGTTTCCAAGTTACGACTTCCCAAACTTAAAATTTGAGCACTAAAACTAATGATTAAACCATGGAAATTGAAGAGAATAAGATAGGCACTTACTTGGTCCAGAAGGTTTTTGATTCTATTGATCATAGCTCCCTAAATCACCACTGGGATATCGTGGGTAAAATGGCCTCAAAATCCCTATGTGGGTGAAAAACTCAAATGATAGGTAACAAATTCTTATTTTTACTATTAGTAGATAATTTTTACCCAATTTATATAGTTTTACCCTATCTTTCATATTTTTTACCATGTGGACTAACAATGTAGTGAAAGACCTGGTTTGAAGTGGTTTTGTCTAGGGATATTATATATTTACAGCATCTTCTCGCCCGTTTGTGCCTCTGGAAGGTATATTCCATCATTGACATATAGGATAGGTTCTCACCCTTCTTTTCATTTCTGCATCATGACTGTGATTCACATGCCATATGTACAAACTCATTTCTTAGTGACATGAAACATTCTCACTGCTACTAGAAGTGTCGTTGTTAAGTGGTAGAGACTTACTAAACATGGGTACCCTAGTTAGAACACTTTTTTCATTTGGTTCCCATGCAGAAGTTACTCCATAGGTCTGAGAGTTCCTTATAGCCCCAATACGAATTTGCATTCAAACCCCATTTTCTTACTCAATATCATTCTAACCACTACCTATGGGACTCCCGCCGAGTCTTAGTTAATCTATTTTCCAACTCCTGAAAAAATGAAAAAGATTGTCAAGTGAAATTGTCTCTTTCACACTTGTTAAATGGGTTTGAAAGAACATCTATTTTGGTATAAGTTTGACCCTTTTCCAGACCAAGTAGAATACTTACGAAAAAGGAATACTCTGGTCACCATTGGATATAAGAGTTCTCCTGGGTATTATTTTATACTTTTTTGGGTGTAGGGGACTAACATATACGAAAAAGGACACTTATTGGGTTGAGTTGTAATTGTATCCCATTATCCTACTTGCATTGTTGAGCCTAATGTCAACTCCCAATTTCTCTTTATAAGCCTCTTTCCCCAGCAATCCTTAGCATTATCCAAAAAATTACTTTCATATATCCTTTGCAACTTGATACCCCCTACCCATAGATGAAACACCACTTGAGTGTCCATGCCTCACATGTGGTCCCTTGCATTGAGCATAGGTATGTTCCACTGCTTGGAACTAGTTTCTTATTCATGACACTCATTTCCTCTCCTGTATCATAGAATTTATTTTACTATGAAAAAAAGGGCAAGAAAAGAATATCATCTCCTATCGGCAACAATCATGTCACCTTTGAACATAAAAAAAACTCTTGAGTCCATTTCATCCAAGGTTTTGGTTTAGCATGACCTTAGGAAGTTGTAATCATTATTTAGAGTCTACTCCTCTGACAATTTATTCTTCCAATCCCTACAAAGAGTTTGTTGATGCCTCCTGCCTCACAAAATTTTGTCAATGATTGATGTTAAGTCTATGCTACCTGAGTTATCCATCTGTCTCATGGTCTTGTTCAAAGGAATTATAAAATTTTGTTGGCCCTTCCTCAGAACCCTTGACTTTACATGTCGACCATCCCCTTACAAGTGAATCTCAGAGTCACAAGAATTTGTTGTCCTACCTTGCACCCTAGGCCTACTTTCATCATTGGTAGGTAACCTTGAACCCAACAGATGACATTTCCTCATTGGTCATTGACTGGGGGATTTCCCTTGTTTTCAACAAAAAAAAATGTATTCACACATTGGGATTCTTGCAGTGTCTTGGATTCCATTAGCCCTATTGGTGGTTTCCTCTCCTTTGTCAAAATTTTCATCATTGGATTCTAGTCATAGGGTCTCTTTCATGTACTACTTGCATATGGTACATGCGAGAGACACATATGGTCATTGTTTCATGAACATACTATTCATCCAAGCTCCTCCTAATCATTAAGCTATTTCTTTGTACCTTGCATTGGATGACGAGATATGCCTTAATGCTCTCCTTTTAGTGGGTCTCCTTCCATCAACTTCACTTCATCTATTCTGTAATCGAGATATAGAGTCCTATGAATACCTAGAGACTTGCAGTCATCAGTGGCAGGTTCTCCCTCCATGGACAGTTGGGGATAAATCATTGTCTTTTGATCAATGGATTATTCAAGTGTTTGACATCAACACCCTTATTCACACTTGTTGAATGTACTCGATGCCTTGACACCTAGTTTCATTATCATTGGGTTGTCTCACGCTTGTTAATGATATACATTAATGATCGGTAATTAAATGAATTCTCATTGTGTTCGACTTCAAATCCTTTATTCAGATAATGTAGACTTTCAACTTCGACGGATAGTGTAGAATACCTCCAGTTTACAGTAGCAGCACCCCATATCTGTTGTTGTCTTTCATCAAACCAATAACTATATGACTTCAATTATCATGGAAGATCATATTGTACTCCATTGTATAGATATATATTCGGTTGATTTTGAGACTATAATCCACTATGTCTTGTTTGTGACTATGAAATCCTATGGCATATGTCCAATTTGTATTTCCTATTCATGACCATGAACAACTATTTGATATATATCCACATGGATCTGTAGTGTAATTCAGATTTCCAGCCATGTGTATAGAGTGAGTTATGAATTGTAATATTTTAATGAGTAACTAGTACTTCCAGTTGAGTCTTAATTACTCCACTTATGGAAATTCTAATGTATTTCAGCCATCGTGGATACTCCTTTGATCTCACACATTAGGGGGCATATGTTATAGTAAATATTTCCTCACTCTATGCATCTTGCTTTGATATCCTTCCATTTCCCTTTGTAGACTTAATTTCCCCTTTTTTCTCACTCCAAAGCCCAAAATACATATGTTTGTTCATATATGTGAGCCACAATTAGAAAACTCGAGTATATGTAGGTTTTTACATTACAACTTGCGTACATCGGGTTTCGTGCTAAAAAATTAAAATATATTTTGGGTTTCCATGCCATGTCATGAGATCCATGATCCTTAAATTTCCATATACTGAAAACGCTCTGAATCGAACCTTCAATTACATTTGGAGGCTATAAATTGAGCCATATACAATCCTTGAAGACAATTCATCATTGATAGAAAAGACACTCTGGAGAAATTTCACCTCATATTGAGTCTGCATCCCTTTGTCCTTGAAATTATGAACTTCTTGTGTTCAGAACCTAAGCTCTTCCTATCTTGAGATGGAGAACCTCATTGACTCCTACTGCTTGTGAGATTTCCTTTGTGGAGGATTGAAGTGGTGAAGACCCAACTATAGGGACTTAGTTTCTCGGTTCCGATATGTGCCATTACAAAATTTTGTTAGCTATGTACTTGTGTTGATTACATTAATAGAAATACTCTTTTCTCTTCCAATTATATATCACAAATATTTGTATCACTTTCAATGGGCATATTTGTTATGTATGTTAATGGATTATGCTATTTTATATGATAACACTATATATCATTTCCACATGCTTGCGTATCTTGGTTTTTGAGGACAAGTTGCAGGTATAAATATTTAAGTCATGTGCTCAACAATGATCTTGTTCGGACATCCAGACGAAGTAGGATTCTATCCTTCTCTTGTTAGAATTTTCATTTATATAGAATAGTTGATATTAGAGTTGATTTCTGGGTTTCATTTCATCTGTTGTGGTTTTACCCTAGCCATATATATATTTTCCTCATAACAAAATTGACAACTCCACTGGGGAGGATCTCCCTTTTGGGGTATTGGGTGTTTTTTCATCTTTATTTTCTCTTTGTTTGCCTGATTTTTTGTGTTTCTTTTTTCTTGACAGCCTATATTTTTCCTTGTATCTGGGTTTCTTGTCCTAACCCTTGCCAAGGCAGTGTCTTCTTTGGCTTATATAGGTTTTCCGTTGACAGTCGCATACATACACGAGATGATTGTCTTTAGGGTGCGTGCATACACCTCTCTTCCCTGAACAATCACGTACACTATCTTCTGAGTCCTTTTGGATGGGTTTAGTGGTTGTTGGGTGAGTTTTGTTGGTTGCTGAGACTTCTTGGGTCCCTTTTCTGAATGCTAAGTGCCTACAAAGTGATATGAAGCCTCTTTATTGGTGAATATTTTGGTCAAACTCCTTTCTTGTCATTTTTCTCATTTTTTGTCCTTGCATTCATTTATGGGTAGTTGCTTCTTGGTATCCTGCTTGGCTTGTCTATTTTTTCTTGCAATAGGGTTTTCCTATGAGGTTGCTATTCATTCCTTGCATTTTCATTTCATTATATCGAAAATACAAAAAAAAATGTTTCTTTTTTGCATTTTACTTATAACATCACTTTTGGCTACTTTACATTAGTTTTGGCATATTAGGAAAGATTGCACTTCATTAAAATTGTAGAGATTGCATCTTGGAAACATCATTTAGAATCATACCATCTCTTTGAAAATAAAGACTAGTACTTAGCAATGTTTTTATATTTGCTTCCTTTATATATATATGCTTAGTCACAATACCATCAGTTTCACCAGTGTGTTTAATTGATATAAGCACCGAAGACTGACCTCTACTATTACCTCTGCAAAACAAAACCTTCACAAACTTTAAATAAAGATGTTTTCATTTGAATTATGCAAATGTAACTATATTATGGTGCATTATTACTTACACATTGCCCTAGTGCCTTATTAATCACACATCAGACCGGTGCATTTCAAACTGTCTATCGCATCGACTGAAGAAAGTTAGAAAAATAATGCACACTTACTATCAATACTTTGAAATTTATTATGAAACTAAATCAGTGTTTTATTCATACCACACCAGTGTGCAATGCATGGTACAACACACCGTAAAACATAACTTCTAAAAAAAAGTTCATGTGTTTATCATCAATGTGCCAAAATATACAACGAAAAAATGAGAAGGAATTTGAGTTTTTGTGTTTATAAAGGAAAACCCTATTTATTGTTTCAGTGATTGGAAAATTCTAGAGAGGATGTCTGTGCAACATATATTTATCAACAAATATTTCCGAGTGGGTGGATTTGTTTTTAACAACCAAATTCGAGGGGGAGTATTGTAGATCACATAGAAATATGTAGATGAGAAATTTCAGGTATATGATTTCATTCTATTAATCATCTTGATCATTCTCCTATTTGATTCAAACAATTTTTAGTGCATTCTCAAACAAAAAAAAAGGGTTTTATAGTTACCTTTAGTATTGGAAGCTCTAATTTCCTGACTGCTTTTTGTTTTCTCCTTCTATATTTCATAAGAAGAATTTTTTTAAGCACAATTTTTTTTATAGGGTTTGGTTATTTATATATGGGCATTACCTATCCATTGCACCGAAACCACTCATTGCATTAGATATAAAACCATCATATCGTTGTCAGGGTCTTTATTTTTAAATGTATTTGTGGTTACTGGTGCGCTCTGTACACAGTAAACGCACCAGAGCATATTTGTTTGTAAACAACACCACTTTATTTCAATTTGAAATATTATTAAAATTCCTTTTCATGGTAGACAGTTCTCATTTCACATAAACACACACTGGGGAACATTCTTTACAAAGTGCACCACTAAGTTTAAAATGGAAAAATTATTGTTTCATATGGAAATTATCATTTCTTAAATTTATTCAGTGGTCGACAATACATAATAAATAATACTTAGGAAGTTGTTCTTTTCTTAATTTATAAAGCACTAAGTGAATATAAAAATTTGTAAAACGCTTTCAATTTTGCAACAACAGTGTTATGTTATACTGGTGTGTATATGTATGTATGATGCACTGAGGCATATAAATTTTATTGATGCTCCGATCCAAATTAGCTTAATATATGCACCAAGATCTTCTTTTAAAAAAAAAAATTTTTATATCTTTTTTTCCAGGGAGATTTTGAAAATTCCAAGGGAAAAACAAGGAGAAAACAAATACATGTCGATAGGGATGTCCAAAAATGTGTAGAACAAGATGTTAAAAGAAATGGACACAATTTCATTGCCAGAGGAGCCATCCCAACTACAATGTGCATCAGAGGTATGCAATCATTTTTTATTCTTTTATGTACATTGAATTTAAGTATCACTTGAAATACTAATTTTCAATAGTTTTGTTGCAGAAAAGAAAAACACATAGAATCCATTCATCACATAAGACATGACAACGAAGAATAAAATAGTTTATTGCAAGCTTCGTGAGTATTTACGTTGTTGGTATTTCTTAAGATTTCATTTTTATTGTGATGTTTATATTTAAATAATTAATTTACACTTGTCCATGGATGTCTTCTACTAGGTGATAACATACAAAGAGGAGAAAACCCTTGAATTGATAAAAATTGGGCTAAGTATGGGTTGTGAGTATATGTTGAAGAATGCAATTTTAATTTAACAATTTGTAAGTAGCTATGTTTTTTAACTTTCCTTGTTTTATAATTAATGAAAAAACAAGAAAACTTTATATTGATTATATCAACTATGCTTTTCCATGTTGTATTAAACATGTAGGAAACAAAGTATGGAATGCATACATCAGAGGAGATTTTGAGAAATTCATAAATCATGGATTTGAAAGAATGTGTATTGCTTATGGAATACTTGGAGCTAAGGTATGTTTTTTGATTTACACAATCATGTATATTCTACTATATATATAAATGTATATATACTTATTACACTTTATTTCTATGTTTGTAGAGGGAAGATGAAGGGGAAGGAATAAAAAAGAAGTCGATCATCAAGAAAAAATTATGTTTAAAAACCAAAGTACAATATCACCTACAAATGATGAAGAAATGAAGCGCACATGCAACTCGAGCAATGTCAACAATTCAACTAATGAATGGAAATCAATATAATTGCATGTTGCTGCAAGTTGTATGTTTTGAAATATTTGTCTCTAAAAATCAAGGATTTTGTATAATGTACTCAACATATTGTCTCAATTGCATGA
>ML776745.1:1111015-1134231 GCA_009831015.1 Picea engelmannii | reverse complement strand
GCTATAGGCCCATATGACCATCTATCAAATGACCACCACCATACCACTCATCGGGGTTTCGGGGTTTACAAAGATAATGTGCATACGTTCCCTGGAGCTGCGATATGCCGATTCCCGATATCCTATGTACACCTTACACCTGTCCTCCACTGACTCCTGAGTGGCCCACAACCTATACCTTTTATCGGGAAATCGCATATCGTGATTTCGTGATGTATGATGTTCAAGGTTTTTGTCAATACCAAAACCCGAACCCCGAAACTCCGAACAAGGATATGATCTACGGATCAGATTCATTCTTATCCAACGGCTGTGATCACTTTGTGAAATTGCATTTCGCGAATTCGAAGTTCTTGATGCATTGTGTTCTTGACATATCATATCCCGATCCCCGAAACTCCGATGCCACCTGTCCTCTGCTCTGTCATCACACATGATTTGACACGTATTACACACTGCCATGTGTCACTCTGATTCATTACTTGTATGTGCCTGAAGTGTTGAATCTGTATGACACTTGTCACTACCTGGTTGTGCCACATGTCGCTTAGCTGACGTGGTCTGTTGACGTGGGTCGAGTCGATGTTGATCTGACGGTTCAGATTCCGTCGGGATTTCGCATATCGTGGAATCGGGGATTTCGTTGTAGAGTGAACTTTGCATTATGAAATCCCGATCCCCGAATTGCCGATGAGGCCTCCTGGCTGCCACGTGTCCATACAAATGAACGGTCCAGATCCCTGCTTGATTAACGGTTGCGATCAAATCGCGAAATCGCATATCGCGATTTCGGGGTTTTCAGTGTTAAGTGATTTGGATATTTCAAACTCTCGATCGCCGATTCTCCGATGGAGCTTCCAGGCTGCCACGCGTCCACACGAATAAATGGTCCAGATCCCTGCTTGTATTTAACGGCTATGATTAAATCGCGAAATCGCATATCGCGATTTCCGGGTTTTCAATGTCAAGTGATTTTTGCGTTATTAAGTCCCGATCCCCGAACCTCCGATGGCTTATCTCCCTTGCAACTTCTACAGATCTGACGGCTATTGTTCTTTCGGGAAATTTGAATAAGATCCTACGGTCACTGACTCTTCTCCTCTTGATAATTGCTGCGCTGCTATTCATTTCTATTGTCATTACTGCAACCACAACTGTTCTTGCCATCAATGACAAGTATACGCTAATTTGCTTTCTGTTATCTGAAATTGCCAACAAAGGTCACTAGAAGAGGCTCAATCTCATGAATAATTATAGCATGTGGCACAAATGTCATTGGAGGAAGCTTGTGTGCATGAAGAAATACAGTGCATGACACTAAGGTCATTGGAAGAAGCGCATAAACAATAGGAGATGTGACACATTGAAAATAGAGTGATTGAGGAACATGTGCATGAGCAGTTGAAATTCATGGAGTGCAAAGAAGCACTCCATGACTTGGTTCACGAGATAGAAACTAAATATAAAGTAAGTAACTTCTTGTGTTTCTATTTGAGATTTTTAAATGACCCTGATGCTACAAGAAAGTTGATGAAGATGTTATTAACCTGCATTGGGGAACAAGAGACCAGTAGAACTGTATCAACCCCCCTACTGGAAAGAGATGTTTGTTAGTTCAACAAGACAAAGTGCACCTAAAGAGAGTTCAAGATGACAATTAAACTCAGTAGTTATGAAATGGACGGGATCATGTTGGATCTAGGTTCCAACATGAACATCCTACCAAAGAAGCCCTGGGAGTTGATGGGTAAACCAAGTTTGGTCTAGTCCCCCATCCAACTATGGTTGGAAAATTAGTATAGGATCTAGCCCATAGGTCGAATGGATAAAGTTGAGGTGGACATATAAGGGGTGAATATGAATGTTGATTTTGAATTTATAGAGATTATGGATGATTATAACCCCTACCGTACATTACTTGGCATTGATTGGGCCTTCAAAAAATATGGTCTTTAATTTTAAGAAGAGGTGGATGTTTTTTGAAACTGAAGCCCTGCACATGATCACACCTCTAGATCCTAATGAAGGGGATATATGTAATGAGATAGTGGACGAGGATGCATGGATATATGTCACTAAGAACATATATAATATCACTGGGTGCATGGAATATTATATCAATCCAACTATGGATGGAGAGCTAAGTTGGCAGAGCGTGAAGTCCTATGATACTGATTTGGAAGATGCCATGGGAAGGTGGAAAAATAAGTTTTATGAGGTCTCTACTCAAAGATATGCAAGGATAACCAAAGCAGTGCATTGGATCGTATTTGATTTATGCGATGCCCAATAATTTGATGGAATAGGGACGATAGAGGCATTCCTAGTGCATATGGAAAAGACTGTTCCAGGAGAACGAAGGGTTCAGGCCATGGATGTTGTGGTCTAGGGGATACTTGTGTGATGGTGGGAAACACATCACACAAATATCTAGGACTAGGCACATGTAACTGAGTTGATAAAAGTCAGGTTACAACCCATCTATGAATTCAAATTGGCCAATCGATACAAGGGCACCGAAGATCCCCAGGAACACATTTATTTTTGTAAACGACATTGGTCTTATAAGAATATTCCTATCACCCAATGGGTGCATCGGTTCGTTCATACCATGGATATGGTATATTCAAAAGGAGCTTAGGAGGAAAATGGTAGAGTGGATTCATGTAAGCTCATAGTTTTTCTCAACATTCTACTTCATAGTAGAAGATCTAAATCAAATAGAGGCATTCTTTTATATTAAGAACTCTATATTTCATTGTTAGACAAAGGACGCCACACTAAAGGTAGTATATTGATATCATCAGCCAATGGATAAACTGAAAGAGGTGGTACATTGTTGGAAGTTTGGCGTTGATAATGTTGATGATGATGAACCATTATGAACATAGATCAATGAATCAGAAGGTGATTGTGTAGTTGAGGGGAAAGCATCAGAGATGATGGTGCCAGGATATGGTGGCCTGATTAAGAAAAGAAACATAATATTGGCACTAAGGAAGCACCCAAAATGGCCATCGTTGGAGACTATTGGGATAAGAAGACTGTTACTCAAGTGTTTGACCTACTCAAGGAATATGAGGACCTATTCCCATGTAGATTCTTATAAATGAAGGGAATTGCATGATCATTGGGGGATATGAAAATTCAGCTCAAATGGGATGCTAAATCGGTCAAGAGGAGGCATTATTGATTAAATACCAAATATAAGGAAAAGGTGCACAAAGAGTTGGATTGGATGTTGGATGTTGGAATCATTGTACCTATGGAGGATTAAGATTGGATTAGTCCCATGGTTGTGAAACCTAAGAAAATAAATGGTATTCAAATATATGTAGATCCAAGAAGTCTCAATGCAAAATTTGTGCACGATCCTTTCCCTACCCCTTTCACCGATGGGATGTAGGAGAATTTTGGAGTACATAAAGGCTAATCATTTACATATGTATTTTCAAGGTATCATCGGGTTAGGATCGCAAAATAGGATCATTCCAAAACCACCTTTGTGATAAAGTGGGGTTCTTTTTCTTATACGGTGATGCCATTTGGATTGAAGAATGCACCGATAGTGTTTTCCAAGATTGTGTTCGCAACCATCAAGGAGTTTATACACAAGTTTCTTGAAGCTTATTTGAATGTCTGGACAATATCAAACTTTCTAAAAGAGCACATGAAAGCACTTTAATTGATGTTGGATTGATGCTGCCAACTCTAGATCTCACTAAATTTAAAGAAGTGCATATTTTGCATGCCATTTGGGAGGTCGTTGGGGAATGTAGTATGCAAGGATGGACTATTGGTTGACCAGGCTAAAATTTCTTCCATATTGGATATGATAGCCCCCACCTCATCCCACAAGTTGCGTGCCACATTGGGCCATATAGGATATTACGAATGATTCATTCATGGTTATGCGAAAATTATTGCCCCCTTGGAGAAATCATTGTGAAAATATACTAAATACATTTGGACACAAGAATGCAAAGAAGCCTTAGATACTCTAAAAGAGAAACTAGTCACTATGTTGATTTTAGTTTTTTCTAACTAGTCTAAGCTCTTTCATGTTCATGTAGATTCCTCGTCCATTGCGCTAGGAGAAGTTCAAAAACTTGGAAATCCTTGTGAAGAGATAAGTTCCCTTTGTTTTCAGTCATAGCATTGCAACCATTTGAAGAATGGGCAATTGATTTTGTGGGCTTGATCAATCCTCCTGCGCACTGGACGGGTGCATGCTATATTATTATTGCCACTGAATATCTGATGATATGAACTGAAGCCACACTGGTTAAGGATTTCACAACAAAAATGACAATGTGTTTCATTTTTGAGAATGTGATTACCCAATTCGACTATCCAAAGGTGTTAATGAGTGACTAGGGCTCACATTTTCTGAACAAGAATATTCAACAACTCACTTAGGATTTCATGATCCATCACTAAAAGAGCACTCCCTATCATCCTCAAGAAAATGGTATGGTTGAATCTTTAATAAAATTTGAAAACATGATTTAACAAAAGTTTGTAATGTGCAACATGATGAATGGGACTAAAGGATCCCCACAGTATTATGGGCATATCGAAAAACTTGCAAGAGGTTGATGAAGTGCACACCATTCGTATTGGTCTATGGTAAAGAAGTAGTCATGCTGGTAGAATGTGTTGTTCTCATCCCTTGCATTTCTCTAGAAACTTAGATGACATATGAACAACCCCTTCAACAATGATTATATGAATTCATGGAGATAGAGGAGGATTGTATGATGGCAAGATTCAACCAACTGGTCAAAAATAAAATACAGAAAGCATGGCACGTGTTAGCACTCTGTAAATTTTGTCCGGTTGAATAGACAAATGACAGAGGTAACTGTTTCAACCAGCTTTAGAGATGAGGCTATAGCCTGCTCAACTCAGAGAGGGCTCTCTCATGTCACTTGATGTTTCTTTGGAAATTGTTGGCTAGATTTGGTTTGTTTTGGGGGGTATTATGAAGTTGTTGAAGAAGTGGGGGGTAACATTTGGGCTATGTAGTCAGAAATAAATAATGCAATAGCAGGTCAATAGAACTTATCTAGAGGAGAAAGGCTAAGTGAGGCAATGAGTCTGAGTTTTCAAATTGAAATTTGCATGGCGAAAGAGGAAAAAAGAAAACACATAACTGCTTCAGAGCATATTAAAATGAATTCTGAAATAGTTGAGAAGAGAAATCACATGAATTTAAATTGCTAAGTCTAGAGCATCATCAGACGAATTCTAGACTTTTAACTCTCCAATTTAAAAGAGGAACTTGCAAATGGAATTTTAAAGACACAGGAAACACACACTATGATAGAAGACATAACTCGTATCACAACCAATTAGAATCTTTTCATAAACAGTTCAAAAAATTGCTTCTGGATTATATATTTATTTTAGCTCCATGATTTTACAAAGTCTACCTACAATGAGGGTAGGCCCCCTCCTCCTCTCATGCCTTCTATATCCTTGGGATGATAAATATATAGAGGAGTTACTTATGGAATTCAAAACGATTAAACTTCCCCATAATTCTAAAAATAGAGGTCAGTTACAAAAATGAGTAATGTATAACAACAGTTCTCCTACTTTAAAGGGATCGTTACAAACAGGTTTGACATATCTGGGGTTTTTCCTTTGAATGACATATGTCCAAAATTTGCTGGAACATACTCAATTCTACCTGAGAAGTCATTCCATATTGGAGATTTCCTCCTTTAGAGTGCTCAACCAGGCTAGTTGATTTTCCCCAATGCTCTCAACCGCCTCAACTCCGATTTTTGTTTTCTGTCATTTGCTCCATTTCGTCTTCACTGCTCGCTTGTAGAGTTCCACCGTGTTTCCGTTGATGATTAGGTCCCTCATAATAGGATTTAATATGACCCCTGATTCTGGTTCTGTCGCAGGGTTAGTATGGAATTTGGTTGCTAAAATCTGTGCAATCAACCTTTCTTTCTTACTCGTCGATAAGCTTTCCATGTTAGTTGAAAACCTTGTTTCACTGGATATTATTTGATTGACTTTGTCTATGTCTTCCAATTTTATAGAGAACACGATTTTTGTTTTCCTTAACTCTATAGAAATTTGGAAGTCGGTCAAGTTTGGGATTACTCTACTTATGAATGAGATGATGATTTCCCGAAACAGAATAATGCCACCCATATTTTGAAGATCGGTAGTCATCGAGTTCTAATCATGAATTACTGACATGATTACTTGCAGGTACATTGGTTTGTCATGCTTTATCAATCTATTTCGAATGATGATCCTTTGAGTTAGTTATCTGTTGACGTTCACCTGGCATGGCATGGACGTGAAGTGAGGTGATTTGACCAGCCTGTCACCATCCTCCACACGAATTGTTGATTTGACGTATTAGAACATGTGACATTGGGGATTTTGGGAAAAAAAATTTAGGTAGACCACTTTTCTTGCCAATGTACCTCTGAGGGCACCACGCGTCCATGGATGAAACTACGATAGTTTTCCCTGACCCGCCTTTGAATAGTTATCTTCTGCACTGCTTCGTTCTTCGATATGTGCCTTCGCCATTGATCCGGGCTACTTCAAGATCGACGGTCCGCCGAGTCATACCTCTCATGCCTCTTCTATATTTGTCCGCATGCCGCCACATATGAACTAGACCTCCAAATCTCACCATGTCTCTACATCGCTAAATCTGAAGCTCGACTTTCATGTATAATTGCTATGTTGATAACATAGGCTCCAAATGGGGACATTATCCTCCCTCTGAGGTAGAAAATAACTACAGACCCAGTGCCTTCTTCGTTGGGATACTTTAAAAAACATGTGCATGTATCCGGTTACATCTTGGAGAGTGAACGTCAAAATTTTAAAACCGGGATGTTCTCAACTGGATACTGAAAATATACTGCTAGGATCGAACTATACATACTGCTGAAAATTTAAAGCAATGCTTGACCAAAAAGATTATTCGCACACTCCTACCTACCCTAACTGCTAAAAAGGATTGTCAATCAAGTGATATCATAATTCCAATGCAGCCATGATGACATTCTATCCACTGTTCATTTTCTTTGCACTTTCTTGTTCCAAAGCTTTTTTGCTGATAATTTGTTCAAAATTTTATCCATAAATCCAATTCTTAAAAAATTAAAAACACATGGACTATTCACTTCCTCTAATAGGGCCGCAAATGGATCTTCTAAAACATGCACAAAACAACTATCATGTTTCACTTCTTTTACTGTATTTTCACTTTCAGGTGATTTAACTTGTTGAAACTGACAGATCTGCTGAGAAGTTTGGTAGTAAGGATTTTTTCAGTCATAAGGAAACCATGGCTAGAGAACATCATCTAGTGTAAAAAGACTCATATTTGATACAGACATTGCTTCGTTGAAATCCACTATTATTTTTAGATTCTGATTGTAAACCTTCTCCATATAATATGTCTTGGGATCATGAATCATATGAGGGAATGTTTCCTCTTCAGGGGTCAAGACAGAAGAGCAAGCTTCCTTCACAAGTGTTTTTCCGCTTCTTGGAGTCTCCATAGATGCAGTTTCAAAATATTTATCCATGTCTAGTCTACTTAGAAATAGTATCACTACACAATTTTCAAGGGAAGAAAGACAACTTTGAAATACCTTGTCTTGTTGGAAATATTGTTGAACATCTACATTAGTATCAGGAGAAGGAAAATGACTTTTAACAACAATTTTTTGACCAACTTCTTCTTTGATCTGGTGGTTAAGAACAGGTTATAACTCTGAATTGGAATATCCTTTCAAGTAATCAACTACATGATCATTTATTCCATGTGGGCATTGTTGGTCTTCCTTACTGATAACAATTTCCTCATGTGAAGAAGTGCTACTGTGAATGTAGTCAAAATTCCCTGTTTCTTTTGTTACATCATGATTTGCTTTCAACCATTCAAAAGAAGAAAACCATAATGGAAGATAATATCCACTTGCAAGTTTACTTCTCTTATCATGCCTGGAGGATTTCTGACTTGAGACATTACAAACATTTTGTTTTAACAATTCGAAAGAAGAAAAACACAATGGCAAGGTCCTTTTACATGATTTCAAACTTTCTCCAATTTCTTCACTGTTGTCATAGGAACATTTTTTAATATCTTTGGATTTCTGAACATGCTCTTTTTCGGCTTTATCTTCGACCAATGGCTGCACTTCAGAACTTACAAAATCTTGTACACAACAAGTAATAGGGACATCAAACACCTGAGAAGAGTTCTTCAATATCTTGTCAATTTGTTTCATTGGTTTAGTATGATTTTTGCATCAGCACAAATTCGTTTGTCTCAATAATGATCTCAGAATTTTCTTTCAACAAAGGTAGAGAATTCTCTTTAGCTGATCCAACATTTTTCTCTTTGTAATTGTGATACATAGGTTAATTTATCTCACTGTGCTGCTAAAAAAGAATGTCTTCAACATCACAATCATCCTCATATTTGTCATATACAGGCAAATTAACCACATATGTGATGTGATCTAACAAGAACAAACTAGGAACATCAACTTGTTCTTCAACAAACCGATTTGTAAAATCATCTTCTTGACTACCAACAAATGAATACATAAAACAATTATCCCTTTGATTATCATGAGATGTATCAACACCCCCCCTTTCAACAGGTGGAGTATAATTTTTTGCAGAATCATTGGCATTGGAAACTTCAAGAGGACCTATGATATTGTCAATTCTATGATCAAGATCCCAATCAACTATTTTATGTTCATATTCACTATCATGTTCTTGAGCATTCAACCCCTCATTTTGGATTTGTTTACATGCTTGGATGTTGTGTTGAATGTACTGAGAATCATTAAACATTTTTTGTAAGGACTTAGGTCTTCTTTCCATCAAGAGGAAAGACGAATCTAGATGGAGAGTAGTTGCATAATGGAGCATGGAAGCAACTTCAGTGGGTTGAATTTCTTTGGTCAAATTGTGATAGATACTGGAAAACCTTCTACTGAATATAGAAATAGTTTCATTTCTCTGCTTTTTTAAGGCATAGAAATCTCTAATTTGTATATCCAAAGATTTCTTCTTGCCCCAAAACCTTAAAAATACATCTTTCAATTCCTCCCATGAGCTAATTGTCTCTGGCTGCAAATTTGTAAACCATTCTTTGGTGTCTCCTTTCAAGGATTGAAAGAACGCCCTCATATAAACATCATCATGGTCAATATCAAACAAATCTATAAAATGCTCAAACCCTTGGATGTGTTTTTCAACTGAGATGGTATCAGGTTCCCCATCAAATACAGGTAGGTACTTATAGTACTCAAGAGGAAAATCATGAAGGACTTGAGGTAGCTTCAAGGGTCTGTATCTATGTTATATCTTGGAGGAAGTTGGATCAAGTATAGGAGGTGAAATACCAGTCTTGGATTCAATGGGCTCATCAACTTGGTTATGGTTATCACATGGCTTGGATGGAATATTTTTATCAAGGCCAGTGATAAACTGAGGATATATTTGTGTAACTTTAAGAGGAGGATATATAATTTCTAGATTTTCATGATCATCATTTGCATGCAACAGGTAAAGAAGAACTTGTCTGGAATTTTCAAGAAAGGACCAGAGGCAACTTATAAGAAATAGTGAAATGACTTGGAAAAAATCCCATTTTAAGCACTTGTTTTCTTCCATAATTATTTTTGATACCTCTGCTAAGGGGTATCATCTTCCAGTGAATTCTCTAAACTACATTTAAAATTTGAGTGGAGTCACCAATAACATTTTGGGATCTGGATTCTGCATTGAGAGTGGAGTCGCCATTGAAGATTTGAATTTCTGGATTCTTCTACCAGTGGAATCACCTTCAAACTGATTTTTTGATATGTGGAGTCGCCAAAGAAGGAATAAAACCAATATGTGTCTAAGTGTTTGTCGCTCTCAGACCTTAGAACTCAACCATGTGGTTCTTTCCCAGGGAAAACTTTTCAATTTTGTCCCCAGCAACGATGCCAGAATGTTAGAAATCTGTAAATTTTGTCCGGCTGAATAGACAAACGATAGAGGTAACTGTTTCAACCAGCTTTAGAGTTGATGCACTAGCCTGCTAAACTCAGAAAGGGCTCTCTTGTGTCACTTGATGTTTCTTTTGAAATCGTTGGCTAGATATGGTTTGTTTTGGGGGGTATTATGAAGTTGTTGAAGAAGTGGGGGGTAACATTTGGGCTATGGAGTCAAAAATAAATAATGCAATAGCATGTCATTAGAAATTATTTAGAGAAGAAAGGCTAAGTGAGGCAATGAGTCTGAGTTTTCAAATTGAAATTTGCATGGCGAAAGAGGAAAAAGGAAAACACATAATTGCTTCAAATAATATTAAAATGAATTCTGAAATAGTTGAGAAGAGAAATCACATGAATTTAAATTTCTAAGTCTAGAGCATCATCAGACAAATTCCAGACTTTTAACTCTCCAATTTAAAAGAGGAACTTTCAATTGGAATTTTAAAGACACATGAAACACACACTATGAAAGAATACATAACTCATATCACAGCCAATTAGAATATTTTCATAAACAGTTCAAAAAATTGTTTCTGCATCATATATTCAGTTTAGCTCCATGATTTTACAAAAGTCTACCTGGAACGAGGGCAGGCTCCCTCCTCCTCGCATGCCTTCTATATCCTCGGGATGATATATATATATATATATATATATATATAGAGAGAGAGAGAGAGAGAGAGAGAGAGAGAGAGAGAGAGAGAGAGAGGAGTTACTTGTGGAATTCAAAATGATTAAACTTCCCCATAATTGTAAAAATAGAGGACAATTACAAAAATGAGTAATGTATAACGACAATTCTCCTACTTTAAAAGGATCATTACGAACAGGTTTGACATATCTAGGGCTTTTCCTTTGAATGCCATATGTCCAAAATTTGCTGGAACATACTCAATTCTACCTGAGAAGTCATTCCAGCTTGGAGATTTCCTCCTTTAGAGTGCTCAACCAGGCTAGTTGATTTTCCCCAATGCTCTCAACCGCCTCAGCTCTGATTTATGTCTTTTGTCGTTTGCTCTGTTTATTCTTCATTGCTCTCTTGTAGAGTTCATCCACGTGTCCGTTGATGATTAGATCCCTCATAACAGGATTTAATCTGACCCTCGATTCTGGTTCTGTCACAGGGTCAGTATGGAATTTGGTTGCTAAAATATGTGCAATGAACCTTTCTTCCTTACTTGTCAATAAACTTGCCATGTTAGTTCAAAACCATGTTTCACTAGATATTGTTTGATTGGCCTTGTCCATGTCTTCCAATTTTACAGAGGACACGATTTTGGTTTTCCTTAACTCTACAGAAATCTGGAAGTCTGTCCAATTTGGGATTACTCTACTTATGAATGTGATGATGGTTGCCCGGAACAAAATAACGCCACCCATATTTTGAAGATTGGTAGTCATTGAGTTCTAATAATGAATTACTAAAAGGATTACTTGCAGGTACATTGGTTTGTCACGCTTTACCAATCTATTTCGAATGATGAACCTTTGATTTAGTTATCTGACGGTGTTCACCTGGCATTGCACAAATGTGAAGTGAGGTTATTTGACAAGCCTTTCACCCTCCCCCACACGAATTGTTGATTTGGCGTATTAGAACATGTGACATTGGGGCTTTTGGGAAAATGGTTTTAGGCAGACCGCTTTGCACCCCGATGTACCTCTGAGGACACCACGCATCCATGAATGAAACTGCGGTAGTTTTCCTCGACCTGCCTTCAAATAGTTATCTTCCACACTTCTTCGTTCTCTGATATGTGCCTTAGCCATTGATCCAGGCTGCTTCAAGATCGACGGTACACTGAGTCCTATCTCTCATGCATCCAATATATTTGTCCGTATGCTGCCACATATGACCTAGACCTCCAAATTGCACCATGTCTCTACATCGCTAAATCTAAAGCTCGAATTTCATGTATAATTTCTATGGTGATAACAACATGATCGCAACATCCACTAGAAAATACTCCATCCTGTATCTTTGGTCTTTTTATATGACAACAAATGCGTTGTTGGGTCTTTTCTGTTTGGTCTACCTTAGCTAAGTTGGTGCCGCCAAGATGGCTACATTATAGGGACATACGCTCAAGGGAATTATTAATGATAGCAAGTTTAATATGTACTACGACCCGAAGGGGTCACCCGTCACTTAGATCCCTTTCTTATCCTTGAAGTTATGTAGAGTAGGAATAACATAGGATGTATAATAGGTAGAAGAATACATAGTTGGCATAATTTTCCTTTTCAGCAGCATAATGTACACTCCAATCACACATGTGAATTATATATATTGACAACTTTGTATATTTCCAATATTTCCAATTTAGGTTGAAGTTATGGCCTACGTCCAAATTACTGGCTCTAGAAGGGGGTTCACATAGGACTAAGCTGAACTACTTGTTGCTACATCACATTAAAGGGTCAACAAATCCAATTTAGACATATCATGCATATCCTTGGCACATAAGTAGAGATGACACCACATTCCAAAAGGTACATGACTAGTACGATATATCTGAACCGCTATCTCTTCATATGTGGGGATTTATTGGGACTCTATACTTATTCTCCGATCAATCCCATCATCTAGTTCTTTGTCTCATTGTATATAACACCTCCGACTGGTTTTCAATTTATATATCTCCATTTATACCCATGCATTTGTTGGAGAAATTATCCATGTCTCATTTTCTCTCACAACTACCCATTTCCCAGATGCTCGTTTTATCCATGCTCACTATTATCTTTCCACTTTCCACTGGTATTATCATATCTTGGTTCAAGTCACATTTATTGGTACAACTTCATAGACATTTCAGGACATGAAATCCCTAGTTCGACTAGGAAACTCGACAGCCCATAGCTTAGTTTTCACGAAGATTGACACTTCATCATCAACTATTAGAAAGAGGTCACACCCTCTTATTATATATAAAGCTACAACCAAAGCCAACACAGTTCCTTGAAATATTATTCGAAGTTGTGGTATTCCACCATCTCTCTAGGCCCGAAGATGTTTTTTCTATCACCATGGATAATCACCTTTGCTGAAGTAGATAGCCCAAGGTTGCAGCCTCTCCACTCCACTAGTATAGGAGGTCCTCATCTTCCATGTTGTGTTGCCAGAAAAAAAAGGACAAGCATAGGATGATTCTCTCTCTCTCTCTCAATGGAGATCTTCCTCAGGATCTACTCCTTGTAGGTACACAAGTAACTGGAAAAAGTTCTGGAAATATCGCTTTGTTCAGTTAGGGGGCTAGTGTCTAGATGATATGCTTTAAATATATCCCTCATTCATCACCACATACACCATCGAAGGGAAATAATTTAGGTGTTTAGCCAAATGAAGTCCAAATCCATCACTTACCTTGGGGTCTAATCAAATCATTCCAAGACCTATGTTAGGTTGCAACTACAACCTAGAAAGATAATTTGCTCTTACTCAAACCCGACTGCAACCAAAATTTGGTTTGATGCTTTGGTATGTCAATAATGAATTTCTCTTACTCAATTCTCCCAAAAATTATTCCCTGAGGTAGTTGGATTGAGGACAAGGCAATTAATAGTGGTGGGGGATTGTTGGCACCCAAAGTTTTGGGTAAATATCATGCATGCACACAAACGAAGTTGTGCACACTCATTCCAATTTTGCATGTTGAAGCAACTGCGGGAGGGGTAACAAGAGGCACATGCCAGATCAAATTGTTTTAATGTGCACTTGTTTGAGTTCTATCAATGGGTGTTGGTCCGAGTTTTGTAATGCATACCATAAATCAAGAAGACAATGCATGCATGTTAGAATCAATAAAATAATCTTTAGGAAAGCTTCCTGGATGGTTATTATAGAAAGCATGAGGGATTATGGAGCATCAAGAAGATGATTCATAAAGGTAGTTGAGATTGCCATGATTCTAAAGAGGCAACATGGAATGCATGCAGGTGATAGAACCATGTGGGATTAGTTGTTAGCTAAGTGAGTGGAGAATAATTAAAAGTGATTGAGCACTAGAGGGAAAATTCTATAAAAGGAAGCAATGATAATAGAAACATATTTGGTTAGTTAGTCAGTGAGTTGGAAAGTTGGATATATTTCTAGCTTGTTGGTTGGTGGGTTTTTGTCGTATGTGTTGTGTTCATTTCGTCACTTGGGTGAGAAAAACAAAGGCACTTAAAAGTCTAGTTGGGCTTGATAGACAAGACAAAGGTTAGTGTATGAATTAAACAATCCAAGCATATAAAATAAACAAACAACTAAGCTAGAAACAACTAAGGAAATAAAACCAAAATGCATAATGAACTTTGAACCAAAATCAATCAACCAAATGACCAATGATTATGCCACCAATGGATAACTATATTAGTTGGAAAACACCGTAGATAAAGGAGGACTTATGGATCCCCTCTTCCTCCTTGGGAGGGCTCTTGAGTCCCCTATTTGAGAGCTCTTCTTACAATGATAAACTAAAAATAAAATGGTGAAGAAATCCAAGCCTATGCCCTCAAGAGGTGAGGTGAATAGCTTATTGAGATGTTGCTAGAATGCTCCAAGAAGAAAAGAGGTTTCTTGAAGGAGAATAGAGGAAACATAACAATACTATGAGATTCTTAAATTCTTAGTGCACCCATGGCCTCCTTTTATAGCATGTCTTTGAGGCAATATCCAATTGGTTCTTAGTGTGGACAAGGGGCCCTTTATGGCACCCTTAGGTCTTTGGCTAGCCCCCCATTTTGATTCATCTCACATTTGAGGGTCAAATCAAGTTGGGAGTTGGTCCAGAAGTGGGTGAGGGGCTGACAAGAACCATAAATGCGTCGTTCACAGGAGTGCACAGATTTTCTCGTACACTGTCGTGCATATGGCACATTGTGCGCTCTACGGGATTCTCTTTGGCCCACACAGTGTGTGTGCGCTTCCTTTAGTGTTTTATCGCATGTTAATTTTTGGACCAGTTGTATAGTTTTTGCCCCTTGGAAATGTGTTTTTGGTGTTGCAGGTGAACCAATAGGTGTTTGGAGATGTTGTGTTCCTGTAACCATTTTCATGCAATGTTGCAGATGCAATTCCGATGATAACAGATGCCCCCTGGTGTGTGAGGTTAGGTGCATACGTATAGGTGAAATACATCAATGTTTCTTCTACTGAGCGTATCATTGTAATGAAGAGTGTTGATAATAACTGCAAGAGTGATCCCGTCGGAGGGAGAGGGGAAACTGTGGGACCCAAACCTTTCTCTAGGTAGCAAAATAAAATCTATATACAAACGAGGTGGGCATGCCCCATGCTCATGTCATGTAGCTCAAAAATTGAAGACAATAACTGAAATTGTATGCTGATGTAGATAACTACAGTTCCCTCCGGGGAAGTTTGATAATGATTGATGACAATTATGATGGTCACATACTTTGAAAAAGTGCAAGGACACCTGTAGGAAGTGTCGATGACCTATATGCATTGATGGCCTAATAAATTCATATGTCTTCGGCTAGTATAAAAAAACTGCAATAGTTTCACAGTAAGACCCACCGTAACATGAGATTTTGTTGAAGTCGAATGTTAGGGGGGTCAACGATATCAGATAGAAATGATGGTTCCCTCTGTGTCGTCCGAGACTCCTCATTGTAAAGGTAATGAGAGTCAAGATATTGTCGTCCTTCTGGAAATTGTGCTGATGTCGACAACCAGGGAGACATGACTTCAAGAAGCAAAGGGCTTCATGAAATCCACTGGATAAGATCATGAACTGATAAGGAACTTGAATGAAGTCAAGATGTGGTAAGACTCAAGACTTCCATTGGTTGGGGGTATGTTTGAAGGATTATTGGCAACAATCATGAAACTGTATCGAGCGTTAGGGGGACGACTAGACATGCGGTTAAATTGTGCCAGAGGCATGACAAAATGGACAAACTCAGAGATCATGGGTACATGGAATGTGGGATACTTGGGGTTTATGGACAATGTTAATATGAGTAGAGGATAGTGAATGCCCCAACCAAGGGCGACATGGGTTTCTTTGTCCGAAAAAGAAGTTCATCAAGGGTGACGACAAAAAGCTAATTTAATGATGGAAACAAAGGATTTTTACATTTACCAAAAAACAATAAAGAATAATTTGGGATGAGTGTACAGATATAGAAATGGGTGCCCCGGTGCAAGATGACTTGGCCGGTGAGGGCGCAATTTGCGTGAATATTGGGTGGAGGGTGGGTGCCCCATTGGTGATTTTATGTATGAGGTAAATGAATGGAAGGAAATTTGCATATGGGCAAACCGATTATGGATGAAATGAATGGCTAATGATACTGTGGAGGTGCAGTCAAAATAGAACCGTGATGAGATAACCTGGGAGTCCATTGGGAAATCTAGAAAAATGAGGAGAAGGAGTATGTGGCTGATTCTCGGAAATGCATAAGACTATTGGGACTCCCATCCCCTTGGGGGTGAACGCATCATGAGTATCAGAGTGCCAAGGGGGACTATAAATGGGACAACTCACATGGGGGAGAGTGCTACCGGGTGACAGTACCAAATTGTAGTGGAGGTGACATCACTACAGAGCCAGATGTAGGGACGCTAAAGGCGAATTTCGGAGGGTGAGACTATGAGATGCAATTGATATTCATAGGGAATGTTTACATGCCAGTGTCAATCATAACTAAAGGGGATGTGCGGGTTTGTGATGACCAAGTACCTGCATGCATTAAAACCGAATACCTGACATGAACAATATTTGAAGATAAAGAACATATAACAATTATTTGATAATTTTGAACATGAGCATGCATATCTGGATGTGATGTGAGAAAAAAAATGCTCCCCCGGGGCAGAGTGTGGATGGTGACCTAGGGAATGTGACTGTGTAGGTGGTGGGACCCTGATCTCGTGGCTGAAAACAAATCGGAAAATAGAGACTCTGAGCTCCTGTAATGGAGTGTGGAAGTTTTGAAAAAGGGACTATATATGGCTGTGGGGCCCATAATGCCACCTCATTTGTACCTTCTTCCATAGTGAGTTGACGAGAGGATTTAGAGGAGATTTGGAGGTTACAGGAGTTCAAGCTGAATGATTTAGGATTTGTGAAAGCTAGGTTAGTGGTCTCATCTTCCTGCATAGTAGATAGGTTCTATTTTCTAGGTAGGGTCGTACGGATGGTCGTACTAGGGGTTTTTGTAGGGTTGGGCCCACCAATGTGTGGGAGAAGGAAGGATACTGGTGCTAAGATGCATGGGTATATTTCCCTCTCTCGTGCATAATGTGCGACTGTGCTGAATAGAACTGTGCATGGGGGTGCGTGGGTGGGAAAAACAGGTACACATTTGATGCGCGCCTGTTCAATTTACAATGGCACACTATGCACAACTGTTTCTCAGGCAGTTGTGCAACTGTGAAGAAAAAAAGTGTGAATGAATGTGCACCTATGGGTGTAATAGATGTGCAATGATGAGCATATTTGTCTCCGATAGATGTGCGTTGATGCGCAGCTATGCGAAGAACAGGCACGCATATGTGCGCGCCTGTGGGGGTGACAACCGCGCACTTGAGGAAAAGCTGAGGGGTTTTGAAAAACTTGTATTTTTTAAAGATTTTTGTAATGAATGATGATTGTTGATCAAGTGTTTTTTATGTGAATGCAGTTGATCACTTCAACATGCCATTCCACTACAGAGAGAGGGACTGGGAGCGTCTTAGGGAGGTGGTGAGAGAGGAGTTGGGCATTCAAAGACTCGTGGCAGCCTGTGGACTGCGTTCTTCGACTATCCACTAATACGGCCGCAGGAGTACCTATTTCAGTAACTGATTTCGATGTGGAGCCCTGATCTGCAGTGCTTCATTGTGCGGGGGTAGCAGTTGACATTCTTGGCTGTGGAGGATGGCTATTTATTGATGGGGCTCCCTTTTTGGGGAATGGCCCTTCCTGTTGATCCGAAGTTGCCAGGGGATGTACACTTGGTAGAATTGGCACAGAGTTTTTTTTTAGGGCCGAACATTATGTCAGGTTCGATCATCTGTATCGAGGCGATGAATGCGCTCTTGCATCAGTGCATCAAAACTATGATTGTGAGGATCTACGGATCCTTATAGACTCAGCGAATCAGTGGTGGTCATCTAAGGATTATATAGAGAATATTGGATGAAGATTTTTTCACCTGGGGTTTGACGCTGCATTCTAAGATGATGGGGTAGCTTCACTGTTGTCAGAAAATCAACTCTGGTGATTTTTCGTTCGGATCCATCTTGGTGGTGTGGTTTTTGGAGAGGGTGTCCATGTTGCACTCTAGAGTGTTGTTATCGGCTACAGGGGCACGATAGCCACGACTGATGCGGTGGACATCAATTTTGGTGCGTCATGGAGGCAGGGAGGGTGGCCACTAATTTACAACCACATTGGCACGTGTGTGGCACCATATGCCACAGATTATACTACAGTTTCCATATGGTGGGATGGACTTCCGGCATGACCCGAATATGGTGCTACCTCCTAGAGAGGATTGGGACTAGAGAGGTATGGTGGTGTACTTATGTTTTCTGATTTTGATAGCATAGCATATGTTTATATGTATATGGATGCTGACTCTATCTTTGGTTATGTTTTTGCAGATGTGGGGCCATGAGGCCGAGAGGTGGAGGTGGTGGGAAAGCCAGTTTGCCAGGGACTAGTGAGACTTCCACAGGTGGGAGAGGGAAGCTAGAGGGACGAGGCTAGTATATGAGGTGAGAGTCAGTCGAAAGCATAGATTTGATGATCCGGGTGCAGGGCCATCACATGCTCCTCGAGTAGAGGCCGACAGGGATTTAGAGGATTTTCGATGTCGATTGGAAGTGGTACCACAGGGTGTTCCAGAGGGCATGTGGTCCCACATTTAGGGTGAGATATTCCTGGAGTAGTGTGTGGGTCTTCCGGCAGAGTTACAAACCCTAATCCACAAAGAATCTATAGCGAGGGAAACAATGACTGGGCAACTTCCCCCTAGACCTAGAGGGCCCCTAGGTGGTGGGGCACCTCCTGCAGATAGAGGACCTGGTGGTGGTGCTCTGGGGGCACCATTAGTGCTATATTGTATATTTTTGTATTTATATAGGCCTGCAAGCCCATTTTGTATAGGGTAGTGTGACACCCATTTTGTACCTATAGGGGTGAGGGGGCTCACTTGCCTATGGACAATGTACATGTTGTACTATTTTGTAAGAATTTATGACACATTGATCGATATATATATATATATATATGGATATACATTTTTCGGATCTTTGTGATGTCTACATGTGATCATAATTTGTGATGTTTTTATGATGCCTGATCTATATGTTGTGACATACTTTTGATGATTTATGTATGTGTGATGATGTCTTGATGTGATCAATGTCAATCTAAAAATATCTTAGCCATGTTATCTGTTGTTTGATTAAATTGTCATGGAATATGTGTAAATGTAATTGAATCAAAATGTCCAAATAAGAGTCTAACTTTCAGGTATTTCCGAAAGAGGAAAGGATCACAGACATGATATACATTGTTGAGCTGTAGGATGACAAGTTGGGAATCTAATAAGACACTAAGGTGACGAATGTGGTGGTGACTGGCCTCAGCGAGGGGGCCAATGATGGTTGGATATTCTGCTTGGTTGTTGGTTGTTGAGCCCAAACACATGCTACTGGAGTGGAGAAGTTCATGTGAGGGGGTGTAGAGGGCCCAAGTGGCAGAAGCAAGATTCTGTGTCCAATGGCTAGCTCCATCAACATAACTGATGTGGTAGGCCAATGGAGGATGCATCTCTCAATAACACAGATGGTTGATCCGCTGGATCTTTTAAAGACTTATGGTTGAGTTTTAATTTTGCATGCGTTAATTAACCATTTGAGAAAACTTAGAAACGAATGAGGAAAGAAGAGGAATTATGACAGCCATATACACCTGTGTAGATCTGAAATGAAATAATGGACAACAAACCATAACACGCAGATTGATAACGGAGTTCGACACAACTTTTCTTATGTCTCCGAGCCTTTGTCTCTGTGGGGAGGCTTCTTTATTTCTGTTCAAGAGATCAAAAATACATCGCTGCAATGCCAAATGGCTACAAGCCTGATCTGGTCATGTTCGTCCAGATCTCAAGAACCCTGCAAAGAAAACGACATGCAAAACGAACGTCCGGAGCTCCTAGAAATGGTTCGACAACGTCTCCTCCTCAAAAGATTCTCTGCATCAAAATGGATTTATCTTGGTTTCCCTTCAGTATAACTCTACTCTGACTGCTCCTATGGCTTCAGAGCATCCAAAAACCCCTATCTGGGCTCTTTTGGCACCTCAATCGGTCGAAAAACGAAGAAGTTATGCCTCCTAGAAGTCTTTCCCTTCAAGCTTGTTGTCTGTGCATCTACAAAACGCACCCTTGTTTCAAGAACCTGGCACACACGCAATATAAAGCGTGAAAACCTGGCACCGGGTGCAACCGTGCCAACGATGCAAATCGTAGGATGGTTAAGGGCGCGCCAGCCCCTAACCGCCTAGGCACCTGGGCGTATGGGTCATATGACCTCGCGCAAATGTAAAAGGGGCTAACACTTAAAACCATTTTGAAACCAAGACTTAATCTCCCCGCGCGCTTCGTGTAGTCACATGTTATGGCGCCCGAAACCATGGGTGGAATTCTGTTCACATATATGTGCGCGCCATTTAACAAGGGCTATGGTCATATGTTATAACACAACATAACCACGAGCTTTAAACATTCAAATTACCCCGCGCGCGTACCAACAGAGGTATGGGCATATGTAAAAACACAAATGACTGTGGGTTGGGGCTGAGCCCCAGCCCGTCCCCCCGCCATTCATTGCTATATGTTAATTCAAATATAATAAACCTCATATACATAACAGGGACTACGGTGTGGGCTAGTGGTAGCCCACACTCTACCAAATCGTTTCCAAAGGGGGAGGTCACCGGTTCGAATCTGGTCGACTACAAAAACTTTTGATTAACAAACCAAAACCAATAAAGGGGTGCCACGTGGCAGCCCATGACTGGGCCATGTGGCACCACGCCATTTGACCATAATATGCCACGTGTCACAAACTGATTCGCCTAGATGTCAGCCAATCCAAAACTGCCATGTCATCAACTGCCATGTCAGCATATACGGTCAAGCCACGTCACCTTGCCACATCATCCCTACCATACTGCTCTGTCAAGCTGCCATGTCAGCTACTTACATCATTCGTGCCACGTGTCACCTCCTGATTGGTCCAGCCATACGCCAAACCGTCCTGTCACGCTCTGCCATGTGTCGTCACCTGAGGCTGCCACGTGTCATCTGCTGGAGCTACCACATCACCTATATGGATCGTACGGTCTGCACAGTCAGCATGACACGTGGACTGTACGGACTGTACAGTCATCCCTTTTTTTACCTGTTTGAATTTTCGGACAGAACGCGATATCTTCTCCATACGGATCCCATTTGACAAAGTAAATATACCTCCAGAATCAGGAAGACGAGACGGACGCAATGGCACTGGTTTCATCGCATTCCGAGCACTTTCATTTTTGAGCATTTTTCAAGCCCTGTCAGGCTTCTGGATCCGATTTCGGATCACACCTCCCCACTAAAAGACCTTTTGGTCCCCAAAAGGTTACTGACCAGTCAACAATCTCGGCATAGGCCACCCGGCTTGCTCTCTGTCTCTGAACTCTGTCCTGTGCACCTGTCTCATCAAGATCAACTGTAACACAATCATGATGACTGACAGCATATTGTTAGTCATTTGAACCCTATTACATCTTACTGAAGCCACTATCATCCATGTAGAAAACATTTCTAATGACAGCGTCAAAAAGACGACTGCAAATGAGTTGATATATTTTAGATATCTGCACGACATGAGCTTATCTTGAAGCAACTTATGATCGATTTTCCATTCAATAACCATGTCTTGTTATTGCTTAAGATCAATTACTTCATTTGAAACAATTATTGGTTTGTTTCTTTCTTTCACTGCGTTCATTAATTGTTCCATTGTTTGAAGTGTTTTATTTGCTTTAACATGATGAGCATGAACCACATAATCATGACCTGCTTTAGTGAATTGATATTGATTCTTTGTCCTGTAGAAGATTTCCTTACGATCATACAAGTATGGAATACCTAAGATCATTCCACATTCTCTTAAGGACACAACATCACCAGTTACTTCGTCCACATACTTAGATGAAATTGAAAATTTGATTGTGCACTGCTTTGTTATGTGCATCTGATGATGATTTCTTACCCATTTAAGTGTGTAAGGCTTATGATGATTTTGTGTTTTTAATCCCAATTGTTTAACCAATTCTTCTGAGATTAGATTAGATTGAGATCCACTGTCATTTAATGTGTCTATCTTAGTGTGTCTCATGATTACCCTTATATGAAACAACTTGTTTCTACAATCAATATCTTCACCATTTTTACCTGTCATACCAACCAATGAAATCTTTGACTCATCACCTGAATCCGATCCCAAGTCTGTGGGTTTTGATGTTGTTGCCACGGTTTGCGTTCCCTTATTTTCTTTGAACCACTTTGGCCTCTTCTCGGGATGCAACTGCCAATGTCTGTCCTCATCATGTCCCTCTTTCTTGCAATGCTTGCAAGAGGGCTTTCCTTCCTTCTTTGTCACTGCATTTGTATTCTTACCATTGCCATGCTTTTTCCTCGAAGATGATGATTCCCCTGACACATATACTTTCCCTGCTTCAATATACGTAGCTTGAACATAAACCTCATCAAGGTTAGTGGGTCCAAACATAAAAACAATGTTTCTAATATGCGCAAGTAAACCTCCTATATACTTCATAAGGGTTTCTTGTGCTTGCAAAGGGATGTCTAACATTAATGCCATTTTTCGAAATCCATCAGTGTATTCTTGCACTGTTTGTCCTTTTCTTAGTTTTGAAGATTGCCATTCAATTAGTGCTTTTTCTTTATAACCCAAAGGATATAATTGTTTCCTAAGTGCAGAAATGAAATCCTTCCATCATGGAAATACATTACCCACATTTTGTGTTCCTTTTTGCAGCTTGCTTTGCCACCAGATAAGAGCTATACCTACAAGTCTCAAAGATGCCAACTTGATTTGTGTGGCCTCATCCTTGATCTGTTGCACACTGCAGTATACCTCCATCT
>ML776745.1:1066870-1105757 GCA_009831015.1 Picea engelmannii | reverse complement strand
TTCTATTTTCTTTATCAATATGGACAAATGCTTCACAACCAAAAGTTTTCAAAAAAGAATAGTTTACCTTTTTTCATGTCCATTCCTCCTCTGGAATTCTACCATCGAAAGAGCTTGAAGGTCCTTTGTTTATTAAGTAAACAACAATATCTACAACATCTACCCAAAACTATAAGGGCAAACTAGCATGCAATCTCATACTCCTTGCACGCTCCATGATTGTCCTGTTCATCCTTTATGACACACCATTTTCTTGTGGTGTTCTTGGAACTGTCTTCTCTCTACGAATCCCATGGTATGAACAATAATCATCAAACTCCTTGCTGCAATATTCACCTTCATTATCTGATCTGAGACACTTCAAATTTTTTCCTGTCTCATTCTCAACCAAAGCTTTCCATTTCTTAAAAGTATCAAAAACATCAGATTTTTGTCGAATGCAATAAACCCAAGTTTTTATAGTTGCATCATCAATAAAAGTAATATAATAATGAGAGCCACCAAAATATGATACCTGAGCTGGTCCCCATACATATTTATGCACAAGATCTAACCTTTCACTCTTCTTTTCTTTTCCGACTCTGAGAAATCTAACTCTCTTATGTTTTCCATAAACACAATGCTCACAGAAGTCCAAATCAATTTGTTTAAGATCTGGAAAAAAAATTATTTTGTGAAGTATCTACATCCCCTTCTCACTCATGTGTCCAAGCCTATGATGCCACAGTGTTGTATCCACTCCTGTAGAAGCTAAAGAGATAGAAGATTCAGTATTACCAGTACATAAATACAATGTACCTACCTTCTCTCCGTTCTCTATCACCAATGATCCTTTGATGACCTTCCACATCTTATCTATAAATATGGATATACAACCTTCACTTGCCAACTGCCCTGTTGAAGTTAGATTTTTCCTTAAATCTGGAACATGTCTTACCTCTTTCAACAACCATTGGTTTCCATTGAGTTGCTTTATTTTTACATTTCCCATTCCAACAATTTTGCATGGTGCATCGTCACCCGAATGAACCTGTCCAAAATCACCTTGAAAATAATCTAGAAAATGTTTCCTATGTGGTGTGGCATGAAATGAAGCCCCTGAATCTACTACCCAAGACTCATAAATATTATCTACAGAAAGAATCAAAGCATCTTGTAACACATCACCTGTTACATTTTCTTCTTGATTTCTCTCCTGCTGTCCATCTCTTTGTTTCTTTGGAGCTCTACATTCTTTATTTAGATGTCCTTTCTTCCCACAATTCCAACACTCTATCTTTACAAGTCTGGATTTGGATCTGCCCTTCCTAGAATACCCACGGTTCCCAAAACCCTTTCCTCTATCCTTTTGTCTTCCCCTGTTCTCCATGTTCAACGCATTTCCTGATGTCTCACCTGTTCTTTTCCATCGCATTTCCTCACTAAGAATAACACCAACAACATCATCAAATTTTAAAGTATTTGAACCAGAGAAAGAGTTACTTATAGCCATGACCAAGACGTTCCAACTTTCTGGCAATGAGCACAAGATTAGAAGAGCCCTAACCTCATCATCAAAGTCCACTTTTACAGAACTTAGTTGATTAGTAACCGTATTAAAATTATTTAAATGATCTGCAATAGACCCACCTTCCGACATATTCATATTAAATAATCTCTTCATTAGAAATACCTTATTGGATGCCAAGGGTTTTTCATACAATTTGGTGAATGCGTCCATCAAATCCTTCGTTGTATTTTCTTTGGAAATATTGAAAGCCACCGACGCTGCTAGGCTTAGTCGTATCATTGCTTGAGCCTTTATGTAAAGAATGTCCCATTCTTCATCCTTCGTAGCCACTGAATTCTTTGTTATTCCACCCAATGGTAGGATTAGATCCTTTTGATATAAATAGTCTTCCATCTGCATCTTCCATAATTGGTGGTTTTGGCCGTTAAATTTCTCGACCCTAAACTTTCCATCTTCCGACATTGCTCCCACTCGAACCAGGAACCCTCTTTTCCTGCGAGTTACCTTTCACTCTGATACTAGTTGTTAGAAAAACAGGACAGTGGAGAAATAAAATAAAACAAATGCGGAAACAAAACATAGAAGATACACAATACAATAGAGACACAAATTTATGTGGTTCACCCAGTGTGGGCTACGTCCACCAGAGAAATTTCCAGGTCCTTCCTTTATTATTATCCAGCATATGAAGGGATACAACCTACAACAAACCCACTGTAACTTCCTCTTCTTTCTCTCACGGTCTCCTATCTCAGAATACAATATTCACCATCAACCATAGCTGCAGTACATTTCCCTCATAAAAGAGGGTTTCCTTCTAGGGAAAAAAACCCTAACATAATCTCTATCATTAGATCTGTGACCTTATAATGAACGATCCATATTTACAACGAAATTACAATATAATGAACGGTCCAGATTTACCCCCCCTCTGCACTCTCTCGCATGGAAGAGTGTACATACTTATGGGGTGTAAATACTTCATGGGGTATAAACATGACTGAAAGTAAAATACCTCTGAATCAGGAAGATAATCAGGTTCCACAACCAACAAGCAAGTGATGCTCCATTGGAGCAGTGTCAGGTAATAGCTTGATGGAAGTGCACATCATGGGAATTTCACACTCGATTGGGAGGGTGGCCTCGATCCCATGAATGATATGAAATGGTGTAAAACCGGTGGCAGTTTTGATTGTCGTGTGATAAGCCCATAATGTTGAAAAAACATATGATGCCAATAGATCTTATGTTTTTTTATAGTGCGTTGCAACATGGTTTTGAGGACTTTGTTAACAACCTCGACTTGTCCGTTGGATTGAGAATAGTATGGGGAGGCAAACTCATGGGAGAAGCCTAACCTTGAGGAGAGTTCGACAAATATATCATTCTTAAAGTGTTTACCATGATCAGAGACTAACTGTAGTCGAACTCTGAAATGGGTAATGACGTGGTTGAAGAAAAAATGCATTGTTGTGTCAGCGGTATTGTTGAAGGTAGGCATGGCTTCGACCCACTTGGTAAAGTAATATACTACCATGATGATGTGCTTGTGTCAATTTATATATGGAGGATTGCAAGTCATGAAGTCTATGCCCCATTTGCAGAAGGGTCCGACAGTGATGAATAGATGTAGAAGAGCGGGTGGTGCTCGTGTTTTTTTTGCATAAAGTTGGCATTTGTCACATCACTTGACAGTGTGGATGCAGTCATGAAACAATGTAGGCCAAAAGCATCTGGCTCAACTGATTTTTTGGGCAGTGGAAATCCCTGAGAGGTGGTCACTACAAGCGCCGCTATGGAAATTGTTCAAGAATCTCTCTGCTTCGTCGATGGTCAAACATCGACGGAGTATGGTGTCGACCCCTCGTCGGTACAAAATGTCATCGATGAGGAGGTATCGAGGGGAATGATGGCGAATGTGCCGATGGTCATCTTGACACAGCCTCACCCTCGGGCATGTCCGCTCACAGGATCTTCTCCTACCTCGGCCCGAAGAACACTAAGGTTCTTCTATTTCCTTATCGGGAAATCGGAACTCGCGACTTCGCGAATCCAAAGGTCAAGGGTCGAGTGTTGGTCCTACAAATCCCTGAACGCCGATATAAGTCAGTGATGACCTCACCCTCCTCCTATCGCGACTTCGCTACTCGCGATTCCAAGCACTTGGTTCTCAGACTCCCCAGTCCCGATATGCCGAACCTCCGATGAGCTCACGAATTTGACTTTTCAACGGTCCCGCCTCTCCGTCGGAACTTTTGCTCTATCGCAATTTCGCTACTCGCGATATTGAACACTTTGGTTTACCGAATCCCAATACCTGATGTGCCGAAACCCCGATGCACACATGCGAGTCGACCCTTCCACTTTACGTCACTCCTATCGGTATTTCGAGGTTCGCGGAATCGCGAATCCAGATGCTATTGTATCGAGAATTCTCGCCACGAAACCCCGATGGCTCATGCCACCTGTCCTCCACTCACCGTCCCAGCTGTGGCCCACACTATTTACTCACCCGTCGGAATATCGTGTATCACGATATCGCGGTTTCCATTGCAAGAATTTGGCGTTTTGATCCACGAGACCCCGATCCACGATATACGTGTAGATCCAACGGTCCCAATGGACCTGATTGATGACTCTGCCCCTCCTGAGTTTTGAACACTATGGGAATACCTACAATATCTCCCCTGCAGCTCTGCAAGATCTAACGTCTCACGATGATTCGGTGATTCTCCTCGGAGAATATCAACCGTCCGTCTCTCCTGATGAAACCTACGAAACGACTAAGTGTTCCCCTCCATGGAACTTGTTCACCTGCGCACAACTTTTGTGACGCTTCTTTCCAACCTTCAAGGAACGACTCCTCTGCACTGTACTTCAGCTAATTTGAAGTTCTATCCCTCCTGAGCTTTGCCATGACTTCAATTCTCTCAGGAAACTCTTGCATGCACTCCTTGCGGCAACCTTCAACCAAGTCTAAGTGTTGAAGCCTTTCGACTCTGCGCACTCCTGCAGCAGAAGTCATCAATACCCTTACTCAGAATCACAACCCTGAGTCTTAACTTAGCCTGCGCACTCCTTGCACGGCTCCTGTAAACCACTTTCACTCTTGGGCGAATGAGAACAAAAGTTAACTATTTGAGCCTTCTGTCACCGCACTCCTTGCGGACACTTCAACTGCACTCCTTGCAGGAATTCTCTGGCTCAAATAGAGAAACAATTGTAACTCATTCTCACTTCCTCTCAGACTTCAATTCAAACATGAAATCATATACATAGCATATAAATAAAATGTGTAACAGGAAACAAACATTCATGAGCATATCGACATCAATACATAGAAAACAACACAAACCATGGATTTGAATCAAAGCTTTCTTCTATTAATTCAAATGTCTGTACATGGGTGTTATTCATACACAACTCTCTGCATACTTTTTCTCTTCCTGTGATCAATCATACAAATGCACAATGAGGGTGTCTATATCCCGTTTCCCTATTGCGCTCTACAAATGTCTAATCTAGAATTAAAATTCTACCTACTTGCATTAACTATCTTGAATGCCTCCATCTACCTAAGGACGCGAGCAATCCGCTCAAGGTCCATTTACAATGTATAAGTGCACCTCATTAAATTATTACATTTAAAGTTTGGTGCAACAATTCAAAAGTGTTTTCAAAATTTGTGTTGGCTTCTGTCCAGCTGTCTCCCGCTTCCGCGCTGGCTCACTTGACGTGGATGATGCTCCTTCATCATACTCTCTCGCTTGAAAACTTTCATGGGATCCTATCCATGAGCTCCTGCACGGTCTGTCCATGCTTCTGTATTGTTGCTTCAGTCTCCGAGCTGGCATCTTCAACTGGATGATTCTTCCACTTGACCAGATACTCAAAATATTGTTTTCGCCTGGTCCTCTTACTCACTCTCTTGTCCAGTATGCATTCCATCTGCGGTTTCTCTGCAACTGGCATCTGCTTCGTCCACTGGATCACTGGCTGCTCATCTCTAGTCTCTGCTTCTCCATCTCTGTATGGGTACAAATCTGAGACATTGAATATTGGAGATATTCCAATTCCATCCGGTAGTTCAATCTCATAAGCATTTGTCCCAAATCTCTTCAAGACCCTACACGGCCCGATTTTCTTCATTTTCAATTTATTGTATGTTCCCCTCGGGAACCTTTCCTTCCTTAAATATGCGAGAACCAGATCTCCAACCTCAAACTGAATTTGTTTCTTCTGTTGATCGACTCTGCGCTTATACTCTTGAGTCGATTTCAGCAGTTGCTCCTTCACCTGGCTGTGAAGTTCTTTCATCGCCTCAATGAATTCTTCTGCACTAGCACTGCTAGTCGCAGTCTGTTATGAATCTCTCAGCTCAGAAACTCCTCTCAGCTGCATGCCATATACAACCTGAAATGGACTTTTTCCTGTGCTCCTGTTCACTGATTCGTTGTACGCAAATTCTTCTTGTGGCAATATGTTGTCCCAACTGTTGTGGTGCTCTATCACCAAGCTTCTCAGTAAGTCTCCCAGACTCCTGTTCACAACCTCTATTTGTCCATCTGTATGAGGATGATATGCCGAACTAAACATCAAATTAGTCCCCAGCTTCTTCCATAAGGTCCTCCAAAAATTCCCTATGAATTTCGTGTCTCTGTCTGAAACTATACTTTTCGGTAGGCCGTGAAGTCGAACGACCTCCTTGAAAAACAAATTTGCGATGTGAGTCGCATCGCTGGTTTTCTGGCATGGAATAAAATGTTCCATTTTGGAAAATCTATCCACTACCACAAAGATTGAATCAACACCTCTTTGTGTCTTTGGCAACCCCAATACAAAATCCATCCTGATTTCATCCCATGGCCTCTCAGGTATGGGTAATGGTCGATATAAACCTGCATTCTGCCTTCTTCCTTTGGAATGCTGGAAAACTCTACATCTATCCACAAATATCTTGACCTCTGACCGCATCCCTGGCCAAAAGTATGATTCGCTAAGCTTCGCGAATGTTTTATCATGACCAAAATTCCCTGCCAAGCCTCCACCGTGTTTCTCCTTTAACAGATTCTCCCTCATGGAGCATTTCAGAATACATAATTGATTGCCTTTTAACAACAATCCTTCCTGGATCATGTATTCTATCCATGGGCTTCTGTCTCTGAGAACTGGATTCTCAGCTGCTTCATACGCTTCTTTGAAATCGGGATCTTCTGCGTACATGTTCCTGAGATCCTCAAAACCCAATGTTTTGACTCGGAATTCCTGCAACAACAAACATTTCCTGCTCAAAGCATTAGCCACTTTGTTAGCAGTACCAGAAATATGCTTGATCACAAATGTGAAATTCTGCATATACTCAACCCATTTGACATGCTTCTGATTCAACTTTTCCTGTTGAGTCACGAACTGCAGTGCATGATTATCACTGTACAATACAAATTATTTCGGGATCAAGTAATGCCTCCATTTATTCAATGCTTGTATGATAGCGTAAAATTCCTTATCATACATGGAATACTTCAATTTTCCTTCATTCAGCTTCTCGCTAAAGTACAGTATCGGCCTGTCTTCTTCACTTAAGACTGCTCCGATTGCAAATCCGCTTGCATCACATTTCACCTGAAATGTTTTCTGGAAATCCGACAAAACCAACACTGGTTTCTCCGTGATCTTCCGTTTCAACAGATTGAAACTCTTTTCAGCCTCAGTTGTCCAGTGAAAATACTTATGCCGCTTCTTCACTATATCCATCATCGCTGCACTGATTCCACTGAAATTCCTGATGAATTTTCGGTAGAAACTGGCCAAACCATGAAAAATTCTCACCTCGAATACATTCCTCAGTGATGGCCAATTCTTAATTACTTCCACCTTCTCTGGATCCATTCTCAATTTATCTTCCGAAATAACAAATCCCAGATAAATGAGCTCCGTCTTCATGAATGAATATTTCTTCATGTTTATCAACAACTTCTCTTGTTGTAGCTTCTTCATCACTGTAGCCAAATGATTCAAGTGCTCTGCCACTGATTTACTGTAAATCAGTATGTCATCCAAGTACACGATGACAAATTTCCCGATGAAATATTTCAACACTTCATTCATCAATCTCATGAAGGTACTTGGTGCATTCGTCAAGCCAAACAGCATGACTAGCCATTCATACAATCCTTCATTTGTTTTGAAGGATGTCTTCCACTCATTGCCTTTTCTCATGCGAATTTGGTTATATCCGCTTTTCAAATCAATCTTTGAAAAGTACCTTTCTCCGCTCAAGAAATCCATCACATCATCCATCCTTGGCAATGGAAATCTGTACCTGATGGTTATCTTATTGATCACCCTCGAGTCGGTACACATCCTCCAGCCTCCGTCTTTCTTAGGACTAAGTACTGTTGGAACAACACATGGACTCTAGCTTTACCTGACCAAACCTTTGTCCAATAACTCCTGGACTTGCCTCTTAACTTCCTCATTCTCTTGTAGCATCAATCTGTACGTGGATTTATTTGGTAAGTTGGCTCCTGGTATGAGGTCAATATGATGACTCACACTCCTTATCGGTGGCAATGAACGAGGTAATTAGTCCACTACGATGTCAGTGAACTTTTTCAGCAGTTCCTAAATTTCATCTGGTAAATCATCCACTCTTGTGCAAGTCAGAACAATCCTCGGCTTCCTGACCACAAAGAATTGTGGATCCTCCTTCTTCTTCACCTCTATAAGAAGTTCCTTCCCACTCATGAGAAGTACAATGTTTCTTACCTCTGGCTTCACCTCCTTATCCTTAATCGGAAGCAACATGCGTGTCCTCCCATTCTTCTCTAGGGTGTATGTGTTCATTCTCCCATCATGAATCACATTTCGGTCATATTGCCATGGTCTACCTAGCAATAGATGACAAAAATCCATGGGAATAACATCACATAAGATCTTATCATTATATCCTCCTATCTTGAACTCAACTAAAAATTGTTTAGTGACAGTTACCTGGTGTCCTTTTTGTAACCAAGAAATTATGTACGGGCTTGGATGATCAATCATCTCTAGCTCCAGCTTTTCCAGCATCTCGGTCGAAACGAGATTATCCGTGCTTCCACTATGTACAATAACCTTTCACATCCTGTCCTTGGTTTTGCAGGTAGTCCGGAATAATCTGCTCCTCTGAACTGAACTCTCCACCTCCTTCTCGGGTGCCAAAAGAGCTTTTCGCATCATAAGCGATCTTCCGCCTTCAACGTCTTCTGCCTCAACATCCCGCCTCTGCGCTTTGGTGATGTGAGCTTCTCCCATATAGTTCTTTTTCTCTGGACACTCATAATACTTGTGCCCATTCTTTTTGCATGTGAAGCATGTAATTACTCCACCTCTTCCTCTTCCTCTACCTCTGGTACGAGGAAAAGTGTTTGCGTCAGCATAATCTCCTCTCTGCTCATTATGCTACCCTCTATGTGAGGTTCCACCTCTTTCAACTCGAGGTTGAGGTTTCTTCCATTCCTCCTTGGTCTTCTGGAATTTTTCCTGAGCAACAGATTTGCCTCTGGGATGACTTCTGCCTCGGCCTCTCTGACTTTGCTTATGGCTCAACTTCTCCTCAGCTTTCAGAGCCAATTGGTAAGCATCTTCCACCGTTCGGATGGTTAGCATGCTTAATTCATCCTGAATGTCATATCTTAGACCATTCAGATATCTGGCAACCTTCTCATCATCACTCTCCCGATGACCTGCTCTGATGTTCAGCCGATAGAATTCCTCAGTGTATTCTTTCACTGTCATCAGCTTCTGTCTCAGGTTCTGCATTCTCCTGAATAGAGTAATTTGGTAATCCCTGGGGATGAATTTCGATTTCATCTTCGCGATCATCCTGTCCCAACTCTTAATCTTTTTCTTTCCCTTGCAGCGTCTGTCAGCTTGTAGCTCATCCCACCATAATGCTGCATGTCCTTTCAAGCGTGTAACAACATGCTTAACTTTCTTATCTTCTTCGACATCTTCGTAGTCGAAGTAAGTATCCAGAGCTCTAATCCAATCTAGAAGCTCCTCTGCATCCAAGTTTCCCTCGTAAACTGGAATGTCCATCTTTTCTCTTGCACCCATCCTGGAAATAGCTTTGATCAAATGCCCGTTTGATGCATCTTCGGTTGCAACTTCCTCTTCTCGTTCAGCCTCTATTTCACTCTCGGAATCACTCAGATCCCCAACACTAGCTGTGCATCTTTGCGCTGTATCCATGTCTTCAAGTCTTGCTCGGAGATCACGCATTTGTCTCTCCATTTCTGGATTTGCTACCTGCCTGCCTCTTCTTCGTGGCATCTCCCTATCTTTTGGATCAGGTGATTTCCTTTCTCTCCTTGGCGGCATGGTGACTTCTCTTCTCTGCTACAGAAAGCAAAGAATCCTTACGAGCTCTGATACCAAAATGATGCAGCCGCACCCTCGGGCACGTCCGCTCACTATATCTTCTCCTACCTCGGCCCGAAGAACACCAAGGTTCTTCTATTTCCCTATCGGGAAATTTTCACCCACAGATCTTTTCTCACGATTCCCCCACCCCTCTCTTTATTTATCGGGAAATCGAAACTCGTGACTTCACGAATCCAAAGGTCAGGGTTCGAATGTTGGTCCTACGAATCCCCGAACGCTGATATAAGTCAATGCTGACCTCACCCTCCTCCTATCGCGACTTCCTCCTGTTGCGACTTCGCTACTCGCAATACCAAGAACCCGGTTCTCAGACTCCCGAGTCCCGATATGCCGAACTTTCGATGAGCTCACAGCTTTGACTTTTCAACGGTCCCGCCTCTCCGTTGGGACTTCTGCTCTATTGCAATTTCACTACTCGCGATATCGAACACTTTGGTTTACCGACTCCCGATACCCGATGTGCCGAAACCCTGATGCAAACGTGCGAGTCGGCCCTTCCACTTTTCGTCATTCCTATCGGTATTTTGGGGTTCACGAAATCGCGAATCCGAATGCTATTGTATCGGGAATTATCACCACGAAACCCTGATGACTCGTGCCACCTGTCCTCCACTCACCGACCCAGTTGTGGCCCACACTATTTACTCACCCGTCGAAATATCGCGTATCGTGATATCGCGGTTTCCGTTGCAAGAATTTGGAGTTTCGATCCACGAGACCCCGATCCACGATATACGTGTAGATCCAACGGTCCCCGTGGCCCTGATCGACGACTCTGCCCCTCCTAAGTTTTGAAGACTATGGGAATACTTGTAGTATCTCCACTACAACTTTTCAAGATCTAATAGATCACGGTGATTCGCTGATTCTCCTTGGAGAATATAGACCATTCGTCTCTCCTGATGAAACCTGCGAAATGACTAAGTGTTCCCCTCCACGGAACTCGTTCACCTTCGCACAACTTTTGCGATGCTTCTTGCCAACCTTCAAGGCACGAATCCTCTGCGCTGTACTTCAGCTAATTTGAAGGTCTATCCCTCTTGTGATTTTCCATGACTTCAAGTCTCTCAGGAAACTCTTGCACATACTCCTTGCGGCAACCTTCAACCAAGTCTAAGTGTTGAAGCCTTTCGACTCTGTGCACTCCTGCAGCAGCAATCTTCAATACCCTTTCTCAGAATCGCAACCCTGAGTCTTAACTTAGCCTGCACACTCCTTGCACAGCTCCTGTAACCCACTTTCACTCTTGGGCGAATGAGAACAAAAGTTAACTATTTGAGCCTTTTGTTAATGCACTCCTTGCGGACACTTCAACTGCACTCCTTGCAGGAATTCTCTGGCTCAAATAGAGAAACAATTGTAACTCATTCTCACTTCCTCTCAGACTTCAATTCAAACATGAAATCATATACATAGCATATAAAGCAAATGTGTAACAGGAAACAAACATTCATGAGCATATCGACATCAATACACAGAAAACAACACAAACCATGGATTTGAATCAAATCTTTCTTCTATTAATTCAAATGTTTGTACATGGGTGTTCTTCATACACAGCTTTGTGCATACTCTTGCTCTTCCTGTGATCAATCATACTAATGCACAATGAGGGTGTCTATATCCTGTTTCCCTATTGCGCTCTACAAATGTCTAATCTAGAATTGAAATTCTACCTACTTGCATTAACTATCTTGAATGCCTCCATCTACCTAAGGACGAGAGCAATCCGCTCAAGGTCCATTTACAATGTATAAGTGTGCCTCATTAAATTATTACATTTAAAGTTTGGTGCAACAATTCCAAAGTGTTTTCAAAATTTGTGCTGGCTTCTGTCCAGCTGTCTCCCGCTTCCGCGCTGGCTCGCTTGACATGGATGATGCTCCTGCATCACGTCTCGAGAGAGATGAGACCCAAACTTCTATGTCCGAAGGTAGATGAGAAGGTCTCCATACTAGAGGTCATCTGAGGGGATGTAGAAGAGGTGTTTGTTGGGAAAATCCTTATTGACGAGTGAACTTGTAGTGTCTGAGGGAAACACCATGATGAATTCAATGAGGACAAGTGATTTCTTGATTTTGGGAGTTGAAAAATATAGGTCGTATTCCTGGAGGATGATGATCCATCAGGAAAATTTACCATTAATTTATCGGTGACTAAGAAAGTATTGCATGGGGTTGGAAACTGCCACGACTTTGGTAGTGTGAAGCAAGATATAATGAAACAATTTTTGGACTACGAGGACAGGTTTCTCCTCATGATTATATTTCAGGGGTGGTCCTGAAATGTTTTTATTGATGTAGTAAATAACATGCTCCCGATAAGTAGAGGATATAATCATGATCATCGTCGGGAGGAATGATCAAAGGGGCATTGGGTAGCGTCGCTTTGAAATCATCAAAAGTGGTTTGGGCATGTTCATCCCATCAAAATGGGATATCATGACGTAGTAAGCGAAGGAAACCATGTCCGCAAGTTCCATAATCGGGGACAAAGTGTCGTAAAAAAATTATTTTCTCTGTAGGCTCTGCAGTTGGCACAAAATCCTAGGTGGTGGAATTTCTGTGATAGCTTGGACCTTGAGGGGCTCCACAGTGATGTCGTGTTGGGAGATGATGAACCCCAGGAGGCATCCTAAAGTGATGCAAAATACACACTTGAGGGGGTTCTAGAGGATGTTATACTGAAGACATCGTTAAAAGACGACTCGTAAGTCGTCTAGATGCTGAGTTCATTTCTTGGATCGAGAAGTAAGGTCATCCAAGTAAGAAAGAATGATGCGAGCGAGATCATGGAAAAATAAGTCATGGCCCATTGGAATGTAGCACCTGTGTTCTTGAGTCCAAAAGGCATGAGAACATACACAAAAGTACTCCACATGGTAGTAAAGGTGGTTTTATACTGATCTGCTGGATGGATTTGGGTTTGATTGTAGCTCGATAACCCATCCATGAAGGACAGGGCCTCGTGGCCTGCACAATCATCGATAATTTGGTTGATGAAAGGTGTGGGGAAGTTGTCTTTAGGACAAACATGATTGAGATTACGAAAGTCAATGCAGATGCGAATAGTGCCCTGTTTTTTGTTAACGGGGACGGGGTTGGAGACCCATGATGTGTATGCGATGGTGTATATGAACCCTGCAGTGAGTAGTTTGTCAATTTCAGATTTGAAATCTACAGATTTGGATGGATGAAGTGGTCGTTTCTTTTGACGTACTAGGACAACATCAGGCCATGTATCGATGCGATGTTTGATGATAGAAGGATCGAGGTCGGGCATCTCTATATATGACCAAGCAAAAATATCCCGATATTCTTGAAAGTGAGCTTTGTAAGTTGTGATTTCCTCAGGGGAGCATGTGGCACAAATGGTGATTTCCTCTATGATTCTTCGTTTGATGGAAATGTTGATTTTGACAGTGGGGGAAATGTTGGCCATGTTTCCTTATTCAAAAGAATTGGGGGTAGGGATAGGGTTGTTGAACCAGTCTATATGCCATGATGGAATAAAATCATTAGGTTCAATTATGCATATGGAGGCTTGGCTAGGAGGGTTGAAGGCTTCCTGTGAAAGAAAAAGCGCTATGTGATGGAGCGCATTCCATGGGCAATCGAGGATAGTTAGTTCCTCCAGGATATCTTCGTCGCAGTGGAAAATGCAAGAATATAGGGGATTCGGGGAAGTAACAATGGTGATTGTCACAGTGTGAGTGTCTTATGGTGATGAATATGTAGAGGGGGTACCTCAACTATGGTGTGATGGTGTGCTTTTCATAAACCAAATGTTTAGACACTATGGGTTGTAAACTATAGTTGGGGGTAAGATTTCCTGAGGGAAATGAAGCGGAGAATTGGGAGGATTTGGGGGAAAATCCTCAGATAGTCTATCCATGAACCATGGAGGGGTGGGAAGTGACTCAGGTTTAGGGGAGGTGATGTGAAAAGTATCTGGAGAAGGAATAGGGGGAATCACTTTCATTGCAGGAAGTGAGGTGATTGGAGGATTTTAAATAAGGGTCATTTGGAGATGCCTATATTCAATGATCGAAGGGCATTGGTACATGTAATGATGAAGTGATTCACAAAGAGAGAAAGGGAACCTCATCCATTTTTTGACTGAGATCATGGAATAATTAATGTCGGTGATGTGGGTACTTGATGACGTGGGTGGAGAAGGGTCTTGATGAAAATTTTGGCGTACTTCCGTTAATGTTTGTTGGAACTGGGGTAGAGTGGGGAAATGATCAGTGTAGTGTCCTTACTCTGCATAGATGGCACACATGAATTTGGTTCACAACCCTTTACTTCCTGTAGTAGAGGATGATGTGGTAGTACTAGGTGGGCTTGGTGAAGTGATGAGCGATGTGGTTGCTCAAGAGAGTCTAATCAGATTGCGTAACTTGGGGAGAGAAGGACATCAATTAATGGGGTGTCCTTCTCTCTTGCAAAGTGCACAAGTAGGTTGAACTCAGGGATGAAGTGGAGCAGTGGGATCTTTATTCTTCCGTATGCCCCCAGTCGTAGCGAAGGTGCTGGAAATTGGGGGTGAGGGTGGTGTGCTCAGAGTTAGTACTGGAATCTGCATCGATATTCCCTCTGTTTGGGGAGGGAGGGATGGTTGAGGAACCATCGTAGGTGGGTGTAGATACCATACCAGAATGGTGAGAACTATGTTGAGAAGGGTAAGCATCGTGACTACCTAAACATTTTGTACTCCCGATGGGGGATAGAAGAAGGGGATTTGAGTAATGGATTGAGGGATGGTTTCCCAAACTGCGATTTTCCCTTGGGGAAGGGTGAAATCAGGGATAAGTGGTGTCATAGGATGCTCAGATAATTCCCAAGGTAGAAGTTCTTAAAATGATGGGACGTCGAGGGGTGGAGAAGCCTTAGTGGGAGGAATGGTATCTCCAGCTCCAGTTCCATTAGAAGATATGAAACACACTTGTGCTGAAAGGTGTATGAGAGGTGGTGCTCCATGGTATGCCCCTAGCAAAGATGGGTCCTTGAAAATTCCGAGGCCCATATCCATGAGAGGATATGCATCGGAACTAGTGCATACGAGAGGTAACATGTTATCGATGTTGGAGGAGTGATTAGGCTCATAATGTGAAACTTGGTTGATGCTGATGATCTTCCTGTTGTGGGGGAACATCATCATTTGAAACACAGAAGAGGCCACAACCTACATAGTGTAGCTATGTCGAAACAAGATGTTGTAATCGAGCAGCGTGTCGATGACCACGATGTCCTCGATGTCTATGAGGATGGTTTTTCCCCCCAGTTCAACGGGGACATTTTGAAAGAGCCCTTTAGGAGACGATGGTCGTCTGTCATAAGCTCTTAAAGTGATGGCAGATGGTATTAGCTCAGGGGACCCAAGTTTCTGCCATATTATTTTGGACATGATGCATGTGGATGCACCTTCATCAATGATACATCGATGAACCATGATGTTCGAAATCTTGGATGGTATCTGGAAAGATACCAAGGCGGGGAGATGAGGTTCCCCATAATCTAGATCAAATGTGATGAGTCTAGTATTAGTTGGGTTGACTTTCCCCAAGGATGTTAGTAAGGATTTACATAGAGTTGGACAGGCTTGGAGGACCTCCAATACCGACATGGCTATAGGAGATTACACCGAGTCATCGACCATATTGTAATTGTGTTCCGCTCTAGCATAAGGGTTGTTGATATTCTGTCATAATGGGATGCGAGGGATATGAATGGCAGGTTCAGTGTTAGGGCATGGAATCATCAAGGGTTGGACGACTGTAGCTGGAATTTCTTCAGAAGTGGTGGGACTAGATTCAGGGGGTGCGATGTATTGATTATTTCACATTTGTAGAAGAATTTATTCTTCGCTAGTTAGGAGGATATTGCACTCTGCTGGGTTTCCAGGGTTTTGATACTGTCCCATATTGGGTGGGGCATGATGCATCTCCTGTTGGGTATTCATCACACCTTAGTGTGGAATAGGGTTTTGCAACACAACCAAGGGTGGTTGTTGAAAATACTGTTGTGGGACCTGTTGAGGGGCAAGCGATGTTGGAGGACATGGTGCGTTCGTGGAATATTTCATCCATTTGAAGTCGACAATTTTGGGGAACTGGTGAGTATAATGACCATGCTCACCGCAAAGAGCGCTAGGGAATTTTATTCAAAGGTTTTTGTTGTTGTTCCTCCATTGGAGTTTGTTTTTATTGTCCCCTTGGGGGTTCTGGTTACCCTGGTTTTGGTTTCCCCCAACAGGTTGGTTTTGTTAGGGGTTATATCCCCCTGGTCCTCTGTTATTATTGTTTCTGTTTTTCCTTTCTTTTTGGCATTATTCGTTTGATGGGTCATATTTTCCGTATTCAATTGTTTAAAGTTTTGAAATTGTTGAATGGGAGAGGATTGAACAAAGTTAACACCATCGTGTGGTTGTGCTTATGGAGGAGCAATTGGCTATGGAGGACCAGGAAATGGAAAATACAGATTATTTTGTGGCAATGATCTGTAGGATGAATAGGAAGGCATAGTGCTTTCACTACTTACCAGGTTATAAGTTGAGGTAGAGGGGGTACCAGAACTTGGTTAAGAGGATGGGCACATCATGGGTGCTGGAAAGGGTCCACTTATGGGTGGAGGAGGGCCAACAGGGGGAGGAGGGTAATAAGGTGTCCCTCCATACATTGATGAATATTGGGGGGTGTCGTACATAGGTGGTGGTTGGATGTATGGAATGTGGTGTGTTGTGGTACCAATCAATCCATCTTCCACATGAGACATCATAGGTTTGTCCTGGATGAATGGTATGGGTCTTGGTGTGTCAGGTATTACTGCGTATAAGTAACTCGACTGAGCATAAATGAGGTTGTACTGTTGAGCCTTGCTGATGGCCTCCTCTTTAGATTGGGGGAAGGTGGAGGCCATATCTTTGGCAAGGATAGAGACGAGTGATCTAAGAAACCAATCGAGGCATTGTTCTTTGGTGGTTTCAGCTTTGCATAAACTATCTCGTCGACGCCATTCGTGAATATAGTCGGTGATATGCGTGGATGAGGATTGTTTACACTCAGAGAGAAATTCTAGACCATTGTCATGATGAACTGGTAGTTGAAAGAAGGTCAAAAATGTTTTGGCTAAGGATTCAAAAGTCACATGGGACCCTTATTTTTCGTCCACGTACCATTTGGCTGATGGACTAGTGAATGTGCCCTGAAATAACTGTAAATGGATGGAGTTGTCCATGATGTTGTTTGAAGAGCACCATAAGTGCAAGGTCATGACATGGTTGGCAGGATTTTCTCCTGACTTTCCTTCAAACTTGGGAATGTCTAAAGGTAGTTTGGTAAGCATATTGGGCCATGTGGGGTCATGCAATATAGGGTCATTCATGAGTTTACTAAAATCAGGGATATTGAGGGACGCCAAATATGGAATGGGGGGTGGCGGTGGAGGATTAGTTCTAGCCATGGTGTGAGCAGGTTGTGTACCTAACCCTTGAGGGGGGTTGGTGGGGTTGTACCTCTCCCTTGAGAAACATTTTGTCCCCCGCCTCCTTGTGAAGGAGAGCTAGTGGATGGTTGGCTTTGGAAATTGGACCCAAGTAAAGTGGAACCAAGTAAAGTTGATCCCAAAATAGTAGCACTCACAAGGATGTGAGAGGGTTGAGTCGCTGAGTTGGGAAGACTAAGAAATCCTCATAGGATAGCAGGGAGATTTTACAAGCATCTGGAACGATGGGGATTCTGTGGCTCCCCTATGATGTCTAATTAGCAAAGTGAATGTGTGAAAATGAACAAGAGACTTGTATAATTTGGACCTTCACAATATATCTCACAATCGCATGTAATCAAATGAGCATCATACATAAATCAATTGAAAATAAACATACATGTGGGTAGGTGGATTTTGTCCGTGTGGGAGAAAAAAGAAATGCTCCTGTCTTGAAAATACGTAACGTCCTTCCTCTCAAATAGCACTGGACCTTCCAATAACACTCACCAGTCGGGTTTGAAGCCATCGAAAGAGGAACTAGTGAAGGATGAAACAATAAGTTATAATGAGGGGTAGAGGGTGCATATCCCAAAAGAGTTGGCGATATTTCACAATAGCCACACAAAATACGATCAAGGTGCAATTCCAGCCCACAATTTCCACTTGGGTAGATGTCCAAAAATTGGTCACTAGGTACCTTGGTCAAAGTGCGACATTTAGATCTTCGGCCTCAGAAATGGGTCACGGGTTGGATCCCTTCCAAGAGTTGGGTGACTCAAGGGGGGATGCACAGAACAACTGGACCTCGACCTTCAACCCTTCACAGGTATCTCCCTGCCTTATGGTGTTAGGAACACTTGACTTGGAGGATTTTACAGTTCCCTATTTTTCAACTTCTAATGTTTGAAGATGTGAGAACTAGATAACGAGGGGGTTATTTGGATGCCTACCCCCGAGATCCTACCTAGACTAAAAAATTTCTTTTGGCACCTCCTGTGGAGGAAAGCTTAATAAGTATTTAGAAAAAATTTAGATGTGGTTGTTTGAGGATTGGGGGTGTGAACCTATCTCGTTTGAATTAAGTGGGTGTGGATAATTTTTTCAAGAAATAGTGGGATGTTTTAGAATCCCTTTAGAGGAGACCTACTTCAACATCCACAATTCGAGATGAAATTATGTGAGTGAAGAGTGACTTTGTGTGTGAGAAAGTGAACAAATGTGTCAATTTTTAATAAGTTAGGTGTCAATTTGAAACATGTAGACTTCCTGTGGTCCTTACAAATCTTGATTACCTATCTTACTAGATGTCGTTGGTACAACCTTGCGGAATTTTAAAATCCCTAAAGAAATAGCATGTGGACATATGGGTCCTTAACAATCCTTTAAACTCCCTAATGTGATTTACTATAAGAAAGATTTGAACAAACTATCCTAGATTGCAAGCATGTGGGCATGTATGGGCCCATTACTTTGCTCTTTAAACTCTACTAGTGATGTAAACTAAGAAAACAACTTCAAAAAACTATCCTATTTTTGCAACATCTGAGCATGTATGGGCCCTTACAAGTTTAAGATGTTTTGAAAATAAACTAAGAGGATACCTAGGGGGGATTTTTCATCTCCTAAAGATTTTTTTAAGAGAGATGAAATGTTCCCTTAATCACTTATATAATTCTCAAGATCTCTCTATGGTGCGAGAGAAGAGCATACTTAATGATTAAAGTTTGATTTATGGTCCCAATGCAAGTGTTTTTATATGTGATAGTAAAGAATCTCAACTTAACTTTTACAAGCAAAACAAGCCATCCATATGGAAAATCAAAGCAAAAGAGGATAAATATCATTCTTTTTAACCCCCTAAGTGCCTATGTTTTGACTAATCCTTCATGTGGTAAGGGAATCTAAGTGTGGTGCATTTACAAATTGCATAAAAGTAATATTTTGAAGGCTAGGGGCCTTCAAAACATCACAAAAACTCTTAAAATTTTGGAATTCTGGATAGATGCGTGGGTTATAGTTTAGATAGAGGCAGAGTGGGTGAAGAGAAACGAATACCTTTTGGTGTAGTGTGAAAAAAATGAACAGAGAAATGAAGTTCTTTTGGTGCACAATGCTTCGAATGCGCATCTGTCAGTTGGAATACCCATGCACGTTCTGATACGTGTCGGGTGGGAATTTTTAAGCGGAATTCTCCTCCTCCAGCTCCAAACTTAGCTCTTTGCAGGTAAGTCTAGGTCATTTATGATTCTTGCAAGGAAAGTGGGTCAAAAAGAAGTGCTCAAACAACCCAAATAGGGAGGAAATTGATAACTCATACCCAATATGGTCGCCAATATATTGTGTCTGTTTCGTCACTTGGGTGAGAAAAACAAAGGCACTTACAAGTCTAGTTGGGCCTGCTAGAAAAGACAAAGGTTATTGTATGAATTAAACAATCTAAGCACATGAAATAAACAAACAACTAATCTAGAAACAACTAAGGAAATAAAACTAAAATGCATAAGAAACTTTGAACAAAAATCAATCAACCAAATGAGCAATGATTATACCACCAATGGATAACTATATTAGTTGGCAAACATCATAGAGAAAGGAGGACTTATGGATCCCCTCTTCCTCCTTGGGAGGGCTCTTGATTCCCCTATTTGAGAGCTCTTCTTACAATGATAAAATAGAAAGAAAATGGTGAAGAAATCCAAGCCTATTCCCACAAGAGGTGAGGTGAATATCTTATTGAGATGTTGCTAGAATGATCCAAGAAGAAAAGAGGTTTCTTGAAGGAGAATAGAGGTAACATAACAATACTATGAGATTGTTAAATTCTTAGTGCATCCATGGCCTCCTTTTATAGCATATCTTTGAGGCAATATCCAACCGGTTCTTAGTGTGGACAAGGGGCCCTTTATGGCACCCTTAGGTCTTTGACCAACCCCCCATTCGGATTCAACTCAGATTTGAGGGTCAAATAAAGTTGGGAGTTGTTCTAGAAGTGGGTGAGGGTGCAAGAAGAACCATAAATGGGCCTTTCAAAGGAGTGCGCATCTTTTCTCATACACAGTCATGCATATGGCGCATTGTGTGCTCTACGAGCTTCTTTGGCCCGCGCGGTTCCTTTAGTCTTTTAGCACATGTCAATGTTTTGACCAATTATATAGTTTTTTCCCCTTGGAAATGATTTTTTGGTGCTGCAGGTGAACTAATAGGTGTTTGGAGATGTTTTATTCCTATAACCATTTGCATGTAATGTTGTGGAAGAAATTTCAGTGATAATAGTATGGACATTATTGATCTTTCTCTCAACATATATTTTGTAATGTCCCTAGTTGTAAGTTTGGTTCTATCACATTTACAGAGTGTTAGCGCCGTCATTTATCTTTTTAGTAAGATTCGGTCTTAGTCGAGCCAGGGCTCGTGCATTAAAGCATGCGAAGTCAGGCACCGAACAAAAAAGGGGTCGAAGTCAGGAAGTGGTTGGTTGGCCCTTGGAGTCAGGAAGGGATTTCATAGTAAAAACCATGTGTAAATAGTACGAGTCTGTACCCAAAGAGTCGAGTCCTATCAGAAAGGAAGTTTTACATGTTGAGGGTTGAGGCAAGTTGTTAGATAGAAGTCACATCGACAAGTGAAATTACCATCATCAACTCATTATGAGGGATGAAAGAATGAAAAATCACTACGCTCGTATCACGTATGCCCTGCAGGCCTTATCAACTGTAATTTACACGCCCTGAAGTGTACTCGTCACGTGGATGTACTATTGAAAATATTCAGTTCACTTAAGAACATCGAGTCTCCATGAATTTACTGTTCCCTGGCATGATTCCACCTCCTTCCCACTCTGTTATAAATTATGGATGTTCTGCATGCATTCTATTCACCAATCAAGCTTATGCAATGTTTGTAGTTCTTCTTGCAAGCCCAGGCTGGTCAAGATTGTTGCCTTGGGCCCATGCCAAATCCACCGCGTGTAGGATAGTCGATACGCGTTGCACCATGGAAACCTCCCAAAACATAAGGAAGGGCGTGTGAAGTGGCATAAGAACTGGTCACGAACCCCAAAACTTGGCGTTGATCAACGAATATCTGGAGGTCAGATCATTCTTTGAACAGTTCAGGTGCATGGCCTTTTGCAGGAAAATTCAAGGATTCAATATGAGACTAGCCAAGGAGTCTGCACTCAGTTTCGACGGTTTCCACACCGTGATTGTGGGTGTCATTATCCATGTAACAGAAGAAACTCTGTCGACCGCGACAAAGATCCCTCTGCGTGGAGAAAGGTGGTTCAAAGGCATGTCCTATCCTCCAATGAGGATGATATCCTCCCAGTGAGGTAGCAAAAAACAACAGACCAGGTGCCTGACCATTGGGCCTTATTCGAATTTCAGACACTGAAACACAAAACAAAAAAATGCGACCAAAACCTATCGACACAACTTCTAACAGAAACAGCATAAACTCCGGGCCTTCACTTCGGGCTTCAATTTATGATGACACACTAACTCGAAAATGCCTATCTTGAAAACAAAATAAAATGACTATTTACAATGACATGTGACTTAAATGAACTTTATTTCACTAGATAGTGTTTGAGGAACCTGCCATTTACAGGACCCCAACCAACACATTGTCCATTTATCTCTTCTATAAAATAGGCGTTGTTCCCATGATATGTGCTGATTCTGAATGGACCCGTCTAGAGGTGATCAATTTTTTTGTGCTTTCCTTTATTTTCGTTCCTTGTGTCTCATTTCAACACCAAGTCCCTAATCTGAAAATTCTCTTTCTTAGAATGCTTATCGAAGGTTTTCTTCATCCTTTCCTAGTGGAGTTGTGATCGATTGTACACCTACTCCCTCATTTGTTCTATGTGAATCAACTGATTTATCCTCCTCTGTGCGTCATCTGACTCGACTTCTTATTCCTGCAACAACTTCTTGACAGGAAAACCTAGTGAGGTGGGGAAAAACGCATCTGCGTCGTACACGGTCTGGAATGGAGAGGTCGAGATGGACTTCTTGGTAGTGACCATGTCTTCCCATAACGCGTAAATATGATTTTTATGCCAGGCCTTCTTGTTGTCTTGCATAAGTCTCTTGATGATCCTGGTCAAACGTTTATTTGAAGATTCTGCTAACCCATTTCCCTGTGGGTAGTATGTTGTAGAATGTCCCAGGGTTATATTGTAATCCTAACAAAAATTCTCCATCTTCTTGGACCTGAATGCAGTCGCATTATCCATTATGATCTTGATAGGGCATCCAAATCTCAACAGGATGTTTGTCTCTAGAAATTGAATGATGACTGCGTCAGTAGTCTACTTCGTTGGAATTGCTTTTATCCATTTAGTGAAGTAATCTGTGGCCGTGAGTATCCATCTGTGTTGCGCCAAGGATGGTGGATGGATTTCCCCTATGAAGTGTAAAACCCATTTCATGAAAGGGGCTTCGACCGAGATCGGTTTCAGTGACAAAGGATGCAACTTTCTTATTCCATCGAAAATATGACATTCATGGAAACTAGAAACTTCTTTGTATACGTCTGTGAAGATGGTAGGCCAATAGTAACTTTCTCTTAGGATTTTGTGCGTGGTGGTTTTCCAGTAGTGATGTCCTCCATAGTCTCCTTTGTGAAATTCCTAGATAGCTCGTTTCGCATCATTTTCCAGCAAACAACTCAGTAAGATCCCTCCAAGATCTTTCCAGTACAGGGAGTTATCCAAGATGCAGAACTTAACAGCTTTGAGCTTCAAGAATCCGGCCTTGGTCTTACTTAAACCTAGAGGGGCTTGCATATTTCTCAACACATAGATGATATCTGTATACCATGGTGAATCGACAAACTTTTGAGACACCTGTGTAGTTTTTTCTTCCTAAGTTTTCTATGAAAGATCAATGATGCAATTGATTCCCAAAGCTTCACAGTCCAACTGCACCATCAACTTTGCAAGGCCCTGACACTTGGTCAACTTTGTGGGCTTGATTTCGAGGTCATATTCCAGCATGGACACTATCCACTTACCTCTCCGTCCCTCAGGGTCAGGTTGAGTCAGGATATCTTTGACTAGGTTGCTGGGCACGTAAGAGATAACGTGGGAGTGTAATACTTACGTTCTGAACTCCTTTAGGGATTTTAGTAAGGCATATGCTTGTTTTTCCATAATATTATAACTTAGTGGAGAATACCTCAACTTCCTGTTGAAATAGGCTATAGGATTCTCAAAATTTTGATCGTCCTTTTGTAACAACACACCGACAATTGTATGCTCAGAGGTGAATGAAAACAAGATGAAGTCTTTCATGAAATCTGGGCTGGACAACATGGGAGATTTAGTCAACGCTACCTTGATATATTCAAATGATTTCTTGGCTTTCAGATTCCACTTAATCTCGTTCCCTTTTCTGAGCATGCAAGTGATATGTTTTATAATTTTAGTTAGGTTTGGGATGAATCTTCTCAAGAAATTTACCTTTCCCAGGAAGTATTACACCTCCTTCTTACTGCGCATAGTGCCGATTTTAATGATTCCTTCAACCCTTATTGCATCCCGAAATGTGAATTTTTTGGATTCAATGATATGCTGAATTTCCTACATTTCTGGAAAACTTTCTTTAGATGCCCAAGGTGTTGTTCATTGTAGTCAGATTATATTGTGACGTCGTCCAGATAGATCACAATAAAATTTTCCTTTTCATCAGCAAATGCTATGTCCATTTCCTTATGGAAGGTATCTCTAGCGTTCATCAAGCCGAAAGGAATCTTGGCATACATGAACGTCCCCCATGGTGTCATAAAAGTCGTCTTTTCCCTGTCATCGGGGTGTACAAGGATCTGATTGTAACTTGAAAAACCATCCAGCATGAACATCTTCTAGGACCCCACCACCTTTTGCAGAATATAGTCCATTTTAGGGAGCAGGTAGTGGTCCTTGAGGGACACTTTGTTCAAGTTTCGGAAATCCACACACAATCTTATTTCCCCACTCTTTTTTCTTACAAGCACCAAGTTGGCCACCCATTTCGAAAACCTCAAAGAAACGATAATTTTAGCTTCGAACAATTTCTTTACCTCCTTTTCGATTAGCGGCAATAATAGGGGATTTATCCATCTCAGCTTTTGTTTGAAAGGCCTCTGGTCTTCCTTGAGAGGAATGACATGATGAATCACCTTGGTGTCATAAAACTTCAAGTTGTCATGACTTCAAGTGAAAACATAGGGTAAATCCTTCATGAGCTTGATGTAGTCTTGTCTAAACTCCAGACTGAGCGTTTTCGACAATTTGATTATTTTCGGGTTCTCCTGAGTACCGATGTTGAAATTTTTGACATCTTCATCATTTGCAGTGATCTTGGGATTCCTACACACATTGTTTTCATTGAAAAGTTTTTCCAACGGAACTATCCCCTTTGAGATGATATTATTTTTCAATTGTACTATGTCCCTTACCGATATTTGGTTCGGGAAGGGGTCGTCATTATTGCGTGCATCTGCATTTCCATCTTCGTCGCAGTAGCACTCATCATCAATGTTTATGTTAGTGAACTCGTCACTCATTTGGAGAAATCTCTCTACTTGTTTATCGTCCTCAAACACCTACCAATATTCGATATTATCATGGATTGTCGGCCTGTGCTTGACTTTGATTTGGTAGTTTTTTTTGGGGAAGATGGGAATTTTAAAAACCAAGGCCGAGTTGGCCAATGCATCGACGATCTGTTTTTCCCCCTTGGGATAGCCGATATATTATACTCTAAGAATTCTTCGAGGAGGTCCAAAACCAAGTTCCTGTACGCTCTCAGCCCAGGGTTTTTGGATTGATATATGCCTTTCACTTGGTTTATAAATGGCTCAAGGTACCCATGCACTTCTATCCTCTCTATGCCCAATTATTTCAAAACCTTCAGGCCAAAGATCAGTGCCTCATACTCAGCCATTTTATTTGTACAGTCGAGCGCGAGCTTGTATGAGCAGAGTTTTGTGCCCACCTTAGGAGGGCTTATCCATACACCGGCCCGTTCCCCTTCTTTGTTGATAGTGTCGTCGAAACTCATGTTTTATATATCATTTTTCACACGGCTCTTCGGGTCGACGAAATCTGTTTCTCGTCGCGCGACATTGTCATCGACAGTTATGATGGCTATCGGTTCTTCCTGTTCAAAGATCAGGTCATTGTAGAATATGGAGGAGTCGACCTCAGTGTCGATGAAGTAGATAGGATGGTTATTTGGCTATGTATTACTTCTTACCATGTACTTCAATAATACCTCTCTGTATAACCGCCTCTCCTGGCCAAAGGCAAGAATGGTAGCATACGACATGTCCATTTGCAGAGTTCCCTTTAATTTCGTAACCCACAAATTGGATAACAACATGTCAAACTTAGGGGGTATATCGGCCACGAACACGTCCATAACCATGTTCTTTGAAGGAATTTGGGCCAACCACATGACCAAGTCTTTGATGAGTCCCAAACATTTGAATTTCCTTGAATTGAAAGAAAAAGGGTCCTTATAGGGCCTGGTGATGTCCAAACCATCTCGTCCATGATCAATTTTGGCATGAGGTTGTGCGATGCACCAGAATCCAGCATGGTGTTATGTAGGGTCATGTCATGGAATTTGATACTGACATAGAACGAGGGAACTTCCTCAGTATCACTTGTCTCTTCAACACACAGAACAAATAAAATAGTCGGGTGGTCGTCCTGGACATTCAAAGTGTCGGGGGTTTCTCCCATTTTTATCATTTTAATAATGTTCTCCTGATACTCACCCTTTTTGATAAGTTCATTGAATGGGACAAAGATTTTGATCTTGTCCATTTCATTCTCAAAGTTAAAGGGGGGAGAGACCTTTTCTACCCATTTTTTGTGTGTTTCCCGGCTTGTCTCCGATGGTTTCTTCGGGGACTCCTCCTTTGACTCTATCTTTTTAGCCGCATCCTTGATCAGGTTGTTTGGATTTGGGAATCTTGTGGAAGGAGCATCCACCGTAGGTTTCCTTGTAGGATTTGTCTGTTGAGGTTTAGTAAGTACCTTCTTGCTCCTGAGGTTGTATTGTTTCTGAAATTGCATGATGGCGTTGTGATAACCCTTCCTGAAATATTTCATTTTCTAGGAGAGTGTGTCATCCACTTCAAGCATAATATCTTCATTTTCGCTCATGTATTGATCATGTTCCCCTTCGTAAAAAACACACGCTTGCTTTTTTCATCGCAACAATGCATTTGGTCTTGGAACATCTGATCAAAATCCTCGTCTGCGTAATTATTTTGGAACAAAGGTATTTTTTGTTGGTCACCCTATTCTCTCTGCTCCCTCTGTCTGATCTGAGGTACCTAACCCCTTATGAGGTTCTGATTTCTGGGTTGGGGGTCATGTTGTTCTCAGGAAGTAGGTTTGTTTCCCAAGGACATTATTTCCATCAGTTTCTCCATGGTCTTCATCATTAAGTTGATTTTTTCATCCGAGGACCGAGATGTCAATGGATGCACATCCCCTTAGGGTTTCTTATCACCTCTGTTGAACCTCTATTTGAAGTTATCCGATGCCATTATATTTACCTCAACCTTGATTGTGTCGCTCATCATGGCGTCTAGATTTGTTGATCTTGTTTCTCTCAACAGTAAGGCGAAATCATTGTCAAAGGATTCAACGTATCACAGTTGCGCAGCCCCTGGGGGTGGTTGGACTTCTACGGGAATTGAGTAATATACCCTCATGAAACGGGCTGAGAATTCTTGCACCGTCTCCTCCGAATCCCTCTTCATATTATTATACTACATCAACAACTGCAAGGGGTTCTTCTTGTCTCCCCATCTAGTAATGAAAGATGTTTCGAATGCCGCGAAGTCTTGAATTTTTGTTGCTGGGAGGGATTTGAGCCACTTTCTCACCTCCCCCAAAATACTATGTGTGAACAAACTCATTTTTGCATCTGCATAGTCTACCTCCTCTAGGTCTAATAAATCATTGAACCAATCTAGATGCTTTTGGGCCGAAACGTTCCCTTCAACATTGTAGAGCTTGATCCTCTGGCTGTAATTTTGGGGCAAATCATGCAGTTGGGCTAGCAGAACAAGGGGGGGAAATCTAGCGGTCATGGCTTTAGGAGGGCTAGGGACTTGGGGGATGTTTTTAGGTATCAGAGCTTGAAACCTCTTATGGTAAAAAACTATATCGCCAAACTGGTCTCCGACTTAGAAATGAACAGGGTTTGCTCAAATAGGGCGTCAAAATCAAGGTTTTCAATGCTCTATGTGTCATCTTTAGGTAAATAAAGGATTCTGTCCAAGTAATAGAACGGGTCCGACTCTTTCTCCCTAGTCCCATGCAGAAGTTTCTCGGGATCACACACAAGCTCTACAAGGTTTGGGTCAGGATTTCCCTAGTATAGATCATCTTTGGAGCCAGGGTTCCTGAATCAGGCTACTTTGTGCTACTGGTCTTTTTGATTGGAGGTGCCAGGGTAAAGGTATTTAGACAATGTAGATGTTTGTCCCTCTGTTACCCCCAGGGGTAAAAACTGTAACTTAAGTCATTCTCCCAGGGAAAATTTATTCAATTCCATCCCCGAAAATGACGCCAGAATGTTAGCTCTGTCATTTTTATTTTTAGGAAGGGTCAATATTAGTCGAGCCAGGGCCCATGTGTCAAATCATGCGAAGTCAGGCATCGAACAAAAAAGGGGTCGAAGTCAGCAAGTGGTCGGTTGGCCATTGGATTCGGGAAGGGATGTCAGAGTCAAAAACATGTGTAAATAGTACGAGTCTATTCCCAAAGAGTCGCATCCTATCAGAAAGGAAGTTTCACGTGATGAGGGTCGAGGCAAGTTGTTAGATAGAAGTCACATCAACAAGTGTAATGACCATCATCAACTCATTATGAGGGTCGAAAGAATGAAGAATCACGACACTCATATCATGTATTCTCTGCAGCCCTTATCAATTGTACTTTACATGCCCCGAAGTGTACTTGTCGTGCGGATGTGCTACAAAAAATATTCAGTTCACTTCAGAAAATCCATTCGCCATGAATTCCCTGTTCCATGGCACGATTCCACCTTCTGCCCACTTTTTTATAAATTATGGATGTTCTGCATGCATTCTATTCACCAGTCAAGCTTATGCATTATTTTTAGTTCTTCTCGCAAGCCTAGGTTGGTCAAGATTGTTGCCTTGGGCCCATCCCAAATCCACAACACATAGGACAGACACACGTTGCACCATGACAACCTCCCAAAACATAAGGAAGGGCGCGCAAAGTGGCATAAGCATTGGGCATGAACCCCAAAACTTGTCGTTGATCAATGAATATTTAGAGGTCAGAGAGTCCTTTGAACAGTTCGGGTGCATGGCCTTTTGCAGGAAAATTCAAGGTTTCAATATGAGACTAGCCGAGAAGTTCGCACTTAGTTTCGACGGTTTCTGCACAGTGATTGTGGGTGTCATTATCCATGTAACAGAAGAAAAAATTTCGACCACGAAAAATATCCCTCTGTGCGATGAAAGGTGGTTCAAAGGCATGTCCTTGGACATGCGATGCTATGAAGACTTCATCAAGCGAGAAAGTTTAGATGGGAAGGTCGAGAGGGGTGTTCTGAGTAAAACTTTGCAAGAACCTTTTCAGAAACTCCTTGGAGTAATTAGGAAATATTTCACTTGTGATGGGAGGTCCAATAGAGTACACTCACATCACATTAGATTGTTGATGCACTTCACGAGGAGGAGACCATTAAATATTCCCTTTTTCTTACACCAGAGACTACAAGAGATGGTGGACAGCGCCCGAGCTGAAGCTAATCAACCGAAAAGGAAAATATCTCATGTCCCACTGATTAAATTGTTGGTAGTTGAGGAGTTAAAATGGGCAGGAAGTGGCTGGGATTCATTCTTTCTCACAACAGACATTCCCAAGGATCCAAAGGGAGATTTCCCTCCGCCCGCGTAAAAGATAATATCACACCGCGCAGAGGCTGGCATGGGAAAGGCTGTGGAGGAAGAAGGGATGTTGGAAGCCCTGTCCTCCTAACAAAAAATTTCCCGAAGAAGGGGAATACCGAAGAAGAACAGGGAAGCTAGGGAAACCCAAGTCCCAAGTGAACCGCGTGAAAAGTCGGTTGCCGAAGAATTACTTATGCGTGTCATTCGGCTGGAACCTGTCAAAGGTGCAAGTCGAGAAAGATGGATCAGAGTGAGGGGGAAAGATACCGGAGGCATATATGTTTGAGAGTCGTCTCAGCAGTTGAAGCAAGCACAACTCGCTATCGCCGAGCTTTACCAGGAAAACAAATAACTACGACAACAGTTAGCAGCAAAGACCCTTGAAGTGTCTGAATCACAAGGCTATGAAGGAAATGTGACATGGCTCAAGAGACAGCTCAGGGAAGTGCAGTATACAATTGTACAGTTGCGCAAAATGTAGAGGATGTCGGAAGAAAGGAATGCGAAGCACTGCAAAGAAGGTGAAGCCACCGGGGAGAGAGTCCATGTAGCTCTTGCCAGTGCATAGAATAAACATGATTAACTGAGCTCATTCTTGTATCTTCAAACATGGCACGGGTTTGGACAGTTTTGAATAAGGTGTCACCCTTAGACGGTCTTGTCATTTTGGTAACAACTGCAACAATCAACGACCAATCGTCATGTACGCACCCTAGCAAATGAGCACACGACAGAAATCAAGGCCGTTACAGTGGATGGTGGGAGTCTGACAAAGCACTTGATTTTTCAAATACCCTGTCGAAGGAGGGCATCGAAACATCACTCTCCTCATGATGATACCTTGTTGATAACCGAATCCCCGTGGCAAAGACAAGCGACCATGATGCGACCGAATACAATTGGTTTCTATTTTTGGAAAGGCGTCATGCAAAAATTCATTTAATGGAGAACATTCAGTTTCCTAAATTCTAGGGATAGTAGCTAGAGAGAAGGGTATCCCAAGCGGCACCCTCGCCTATATATTTGATCTTTTCAATGTAAGCCATGTTGGTTGGAAAACTAGTGTAGACAATGACTATTGAATGTAGTTTGAGCTCGATTGAAATTTAATGCAAAAGTCCTGAAGCTTTGATGAAAATATTTTAATTGTAGTAGTTGGATGTATTGTTTCCTTTCTTTGCATACGTACTTCCTGTATTCTTTAGTCATATCCATTTCTGTCTGAATAGGAACGTAATTTGGAACCTGGGATTCGCCGTGCAACTCCCTGGGATTCACGCTATTTAGACAAACCATCTTTCCTCTAAGTTAACTCTGAATTCATCCTCAATAGTGCTCTGAGTTGCTTCACGTGCTTTTCTCATCCCCACACACAACGATTTTAAACTGAAAACTGTTGCTTACTTAGCCTTTATCCTCTCAAGTTCAGTTACCGAGTCATTTGTTTTATCATTTTCTTAAATTGACTTCATAGCCCGAGATCTCACTCTTTTTTCCAATAGAACCATAACTTATTATCCAAAGGTGTTAAATCTAGTTGACAACATAAAGCCATATCCTGTACTGAGACAACGTCTCCCGAGAGAGCTCTCTCCAGGTCCGAAAGGCTAGTTTCGGGTCTCAAAGTTGGTTCGTAGGTTTCCTTTGTCATTCGTTTCTCAGCTGAATGAAGTTTACAGAGAGATAACACAGAGTTTATACAAAACGCATGGCATGATGTAATGTAACAATGAAGAATTGCATAAGAAAGAAAGACTTTGTTTCTTTTAATGTGTGAATTGCTTAATGTATGTTTGTGGTGACAAAATGAAGAGAATAAAGTTGCAGTAATTCTGATGTTATCGGGTGTTACTTATGTTTCAATAGAAAGTATGTATTGTTGTTTCTTATTGTCGGTTGTTAAGTTGTGTTCAATGGATTTTCTAAATGGACACCCAAATGAAATTTTGTCCAAGTAGTCCTCATCATCACCAACACAAGAATGGATGGTCTATGTGATCCTCGTGGCATCTTGGGTGAGATATTCTTCAGTCTTTGACTAAGGATTTATATGGTGATGCCTTGGTGTTTTCTTTGGTCAAACTCTGGATGAACCCTCAATCTTGAAACCCCCAACATTAGGAAGGATGTGCGCAAGTGCGATTGACCCAACGCCTTATATTAGTTAAATCTTTGCAGAAGTTATTCTTGTTTTTGGATGTCTTTAGCTTTTATTTATAAGGGTGTCCTAGAAAGCATATGGAAAATCAACTTCAGGTTCTTGTGGTCCAGGGACAAGAAGAGAAGGGTGATTCCCTTGGGTAAATGGTAGAAAATTATATCTAAAAAGAAATGGGTGGATGGGGATTAAAAAATGTTGATTTATTTGACAAACCTTTGGCTACAAAGTGTGTTTGGAAGTTGATTACATGTAATAATATTTTGTGTAGAATATTGGATTATAGATGCTTCAAGTAATTTCCATAATGTATCAATAATATGGAATAATATTGTTACAACTTTTATTCGAATGGTAGATAGATTGTATGGAAGGTTGGGAATGTATCAAGGGTTAGGTGAATATCCTTGGGTTGTTTGTGGAGAATTTTTTAGGTTTCAATACCATTTAATTAATGTTCTACATGAGAAGTCTATCAGCATGATTGGGATTAGAGGGGAAGATGAGATGTTGTGGGAATCATACATTCATAATATAAGTTCTGATCATGTAAGCATAAAGGATTTAGACAATGAATTGATTTTTTCAAAGAATGTTGCTCAAGGATTACATACTCCCATGGTGATATATAAGGTTTTATGTGATAGGGATGAACAATGTGAAGTTATTTGGTGGTGGAAATCAATAATTAAAGTTCAAGTTCCCATTAAAATATCAGATATTTGCGTGCCTTACTCCCAAGAATAAGGTACTCAACTAGGATATTTTGCAAAATAGAAGCTGACATGGTCCCAACAAATTCCCTTTATACAAGGAAAATGAAGAAACTATTCTTCATTTTATTATGTCATGTGATTATTCTACATAAATACAGAAAGAGCCAAAAAGTTCTTTAAAGCTAAGAGATTTATGGTGGGGGAGCACTATTGAGGAAAGTTTGAGAAGTTGTTGTAGTAATAGTCCAATGAAGAGTTATAAATCTGTTCCTTTGATAACAACTTGGGGGATATGGCTTGCTCAACCATCTTTGAAGAGATATTTATCCTTCCTATTTAGTGTGCTACTTAGAGTATGTCTATTATCAAAAAATTCAAACAGACTCAAAATGAGAAAGCTCCAAGGCATATCATTGTGGAAGAAATAGACAAACTTGGAGCATGAGAATATTTTGATGGATCTTGCTAAGGGGACCCACCTATGTTTGGGGTAGGATAGATCATCTATGTAAATTATTCCCATGATCTAAAATTCAAATCTAACTTAGGGAGGGGAACACATAACTTTTCAAAACTTTTGGAATTAAAGTTAGTTTTAATGCTTGTAGCTAAAAAAAGGTGCAACAAACTCCACATTTTTGGAGATTCATTAGTGGTGGTAAATTGAATGAGGGGGGTAAATACATTAGATAATTTTATTCATAGGCCCATCTATGAGGGGAACCAAAATTTTAAATTTCTTTTGATTGTATATATTTTCATCATGTTTACAAAGATAAGAATGAAGTTGTAGATTTAGGGATATAACATATATATGAGGATTTGGAGGGTCAAACTTCTAAACAATCTATCACTTTGCTTTTTAGTGATTTTTTTTTCTAGAGTTGGTGGTGATGTAGTTTAGCTAATTTTTTCATTATATGGCTATTTTTGTAAAATCAGATATGTAATTATTGACATTTGGAGAGAGAATTTGTGATCACTATACTTGTTAGATATGTATGTTTTTATATCTCTTTAGGAGGGACAATATATTGGAAATATGTTATATGTGAACTATTAGAATATCTTCTTTATGAATTATTAGAATGCTCTTTTTTGTGAAGAGAAATATACAATATTTGTTGATTTTTTAAAATGGAATTTCTATGAAGGAATCCAAAAATGTTTTAATGCATTTTACAAAATGTAATTTTGTTTTCTAATAAAGAAAATTACAAATTTTGTTTTAAAAAAAAGAAAAGACTACACTTAAGATTTTTATTGGCTCCTTTACAACCAACAATATTAGTGTTTTGTGTATTGATTTGGTTTGATTCATTCTTAAATTAGAACAACCAACCACTTTAACTAGCATTAATGAAAACACTAACATAACCACAAACATAAACATGTCTTTTAAAAGACTTAAACTTTGATGATGGTAGTAGTAGTGCATGTTTTTACTGCCCCCACAAAAACCACAATTAACTAAACTGCTACCATGTTGAAAAAAATCTTTGACATAAACTTGTTTACATATTATCATAATTAAGATATTAGGATATTGTAATCACTATTCATCATTTTATTTTATACTCAATAAATATATTTAACTACTTCCTTAACTTCTAACCAGATTTCCTCAAATTAATATGAAAGAGATACCAAGATGCATATTTAATTGATCAAATATATCAACTAGTAATTTGTCCATCCAAAATCAAATTTAAAAGAGGATGGGAATGTAAATATACTTGACTTATGTTTTTGTGACTTTGGTACAATTTTGATTTTGTAAAGTCAAGTCATGGTGAATAAATCTTGAGATGTGCTTCTAAGTGTCTTAGGGCTTTCCTTATTTTCAGTATATTCCTTTTCTCATTCATAATTTTGAAGTTATTCTATTTTTGTCTTAGGTTTTCCCTTATTTTCAATATATTCCTTTTCTTAATCATAATTTTCATAATTTTGAAGTTATTCTATTTTCATCATAACATTAGTAATTATATCAGTTTTCTCTGTTTAGCAAATATGAAAGCTTTACATTTATTTTAGAGCCTTGATTATGAGGTTTTGGGTATAGTAAGAGTTTACATGTACAATTTTCATATAAACCACATTGAATCATTTCGTGTTAAATTTATGTATGTCATGTATAAATTATATACATGTTCAATTTATAAATTGTATAAATTGAATTATCCCCTGTTAAATTGTTCTAGGTTTTTGTTCTTTTTAGTTGATGTTTTCTATTTAATTTTGTCATAAATCTGGTCAGAATTTGTTGGATCTATAGATTTGAGTGATTAATTTTGTATAATATTAATGTTCCATGGGTTTTTCAGCATGCTGAATTCATATCTAGATTAAACATAGAATTTAAACAACATAAAATTGTGATTTAGTGCAAATTTGTGTAGCGAGATTCCCTCAAAAAAGGAAAAAAAAAGAAGGAAAAACATATAACAGTTAGACAACTCCATTATATTGTAGTTGATAAAATAAATTGTTAAATAGATACTTACAACTGTTAGTTCAAGTGATCATAAATGAGTGAGAAGTCATGGGCTCTACTCTTTTGATATCCTCAATTAAACTCCATAATCAAAGTCTGTTTACCATCCATAAATAATGGAGAATTACATATTTTCCCGAGAAATTTATCTGGATTTTTTTATTATCAAACATAAATATTGGATAATACAAGCTCGTTTCTGTTTGATTCTGTGTTGTACCATATTTATGCCTGTAACCAAAAAAAATGGGAGAAAGCACCCCTTTCATACAGGGTTCTGCATACCTGTAATGAAGTTGTGTATGCTCATTCTAGTTTTGCACGTGTTGAAGCAACTTCACAAGGGATAACAAGATGCGTGCATGCCAAATCAATTTTTTTCAATGCGCACCAGTTTGAGTTATGCCTATGCATGTCAGTCTGAGTTTTGTAATGCATACCAGAAATCAAGAAGACAACGCATGCATACTAGAATCAAGAAAAATATATTTAGGAAATCTTCTCGAATGGTTATTATATAAAGCATGAGGGATCATGGAGCAACAAGAAGATGAGTTGGAAAGGTAGTTGAGATTGCCACGATTCCAAAGAGGAAACAAGGAATGCTTGGGGGTGACATAAGCATGTGGGATTAGCTGTTAGCTGAGCGGGTGGAGAATAATTGAAAGTGATTGAGCGTTAGAGAAAAAAGGCTATAAAAGGAAGCAATGATAATAGAAACAGAGTTGGTTAGTTAGTCAGTGAGTTGGCAAGCTGGATAGATTGCTAGATTGTTGGTTGGTTGGTTGTTGTTGTATGGATATTATTGATCTTTCTCTCAACATATATTTTGTAATGTCCCTAGTTGTAAGTTCGGTTCTGTCACATTTACATATTTTATACAAAACACATGGCACAATGTAATGTAACAATGAGGAATTGCATAAGAAAGAAAGACTATAATGTTTCTTTCAAAGTGTGAAGTGATTAATGTATGTTTGTGGTGACAAAATGAAGAGAATAAAGTTGCAGTAATTCTGATGTTATGGGGTGTTACTTCTGTTTCAATAGAATGCATGTATTGTTGTTGCTTATTGTCGGTTGTTAAGTTGTGCTCAATGGATTGTCTAAATGCATACCCAGATGAAATTTTATCTAATTAGTCCTCATCATCACTGACACAACACCAAATGGTCTATGTGATCCTCATGGTGTCTCCGGTGAGATCTTCTTCAATCTTTGACTGAGGATTGATATGGCAATACATTGGGGTTTTCTTTGGTCAAACTCTGGATGAACCCTCGGTCTTAAACCCCTCCAACATTAGGAAGGATGCGCATAAGTGCGATTGAGCCAACAACTTAGATTAGTTAAATCTTTGCAGAAGTTATTCTTATTTTTGGATGTCTTTAACTTTTATTTCTAAGTGATCAGGGGATCAAATTTTGCTCAAATTTCAAAGTGCTCGGAATGCGACGAAAGTAGTGCCATTGCGTCCGTCTCCTCTTCCTGATTTTGGCGGTATATTTACTTTGTCAAACGAACTCCGTATGGAGAAGATATCGCGTTCTGTTCGTCAGGTCAAAGAGGCAAAAAATTTGGTGCTAACTGTACAGTCCGTACAATCTGTACGGTCTGACGTGGCAGAGCCATACAGACCGTACGATGACGTGTCAGATGGTGACGTGGCATATGTTGGTTGGTTGAATGTTGTCGAATCAGGAGATGACACGTGTCCGTTGGGTGGCAAATGGTATGAGGACACGTGGCCCAATCCATGGGCGCCACGTGTCCCTTGTTGGTTGGTTTATGGTTGTTGTGTAAAAACTATGAGAGTCCGTTGGGTTCAACCCCCGGATCTCCCCCACTATGTCACGCCTTTGTATAACCATTCGACTAATGCGCCCACACCATGTGACTTAACATATAACCAATTGCAAAATTTATAAAGTCATATCATTGTATAAATGGGCGGGGGTCGGGCCGGGGCTTAGCCCCGGCCCATGGTTGTGTTGACTTTACATATGACAACCGTATATGTATATGGTTGCGCGTGGTTGTAACGGTTGGCGCAGGGTTTAATATAGCCCGTGGTTCTTTGCACTATTGCCATGTGACCCTAATTCGGAGCGCGGGGAGGTTACGCCCGTTGCAACTGTTAACCACCTTTTTGCCATGCGCGTGGTCCTATGCGCCATATGCCCAGGTGCCTAGGCGGTTAGGGGCTGGCACACCCTTAACCGTCCTACGGTTTGTACCGTTGGCACGGTTGCGCCTGGTGCTGGGTTTTCACACTTTAAAATGCATGTGAGCCAGGTTCAAACAACAAGGGTGTGTTTTGTAGATGCAGAGACAACAAGCTTGAAGAGGGAGACTTCTAGGAGGCCTAACTTCTTCATTTTTCGACCGATTGAGGTGCCAAAAGAGCCCAGACAGGGGTTTTGGAACGCTCTGAAGCCATTGGAGCAGTTAGTTTGTCAGTTTGAGCATTGTAAGACATGTTTTTGAGCACGTTTTGAGCAATTAATAATAATGATCCATTGGAAGCTGGACTAGGAGATGTAGCCCATAAGAGGGGTGAAATCCTTTATCAATTGTTGTGTTTATGTGCTTATGTTCATTTATTATGCCTCTGTCTATGTGTAATTTGCATAAGTAATCCTTTAATCTATGTGTTGCAAACTGATCCTTTTGCTTTAAACACATAACATTCACTTGCAATAATTTTCAAGTTTTTCAAGTCTTCTTCAATTTTAGATTAAGTTGGTATCAGAGCACTGGTTTTTGAAGACTTGATTGTTTGCAAGTTTTTTTTCTGATGCTCACAAGGTTGAAACTCACAAGAGGAGAAGGTCAACTTGTGGAGCTAAGTTCTCATCCGACAAGGAGGAATCATATTCATTCACCACAAGTTTCAGAGAGACATTCACCAAGCATGGCTCATGCAGAAAGTCATGAACGTGTTCCTGCTGAAGAGGAAGATCTCAGAAAGGCTGTCATGGAGATGAGAGAGATGATGAATATCTTGATGGAAAGGAACATATTGTCGCAGAGTGAAGACTCCAACCCTTCAATGCATAAGGGAGGCGGTGGTGACAAAACTCCAGATGGAAATGGACGGAATGGTGCTTCTCCACCACCCTCTCCTCCATCATCATCTTCTTCTTCTTCTTCTACCAGTTCGAAACATCTTCCGAATTCTCCAAAGGGGCATGGTAAAAATCCTTCACAAATTCCTTCATTAAAGCTTGTTATAAAATTTGAGTTGTCAATTTACAATGGGGAAGTTAATGCTGAAAAGTTAGATAATTGGGTACGTCAAATTGAAGTATATTGTAGAATACAAAAGATTCAAGATGATGAAACCAAAATTCATCTTGCTTCATTAAGATTAGATGGTTCAACACTTATTTGGTGGGGATATAAGACTCAGGAGGAAATGAAAAAGCATGGTAAAATTTTGCTTTCTTGGAATGATTTCATTATCGCAATTAAAAAACAATTTTATCCATTGGCATATAAACAAAAGGCAACCATGGAATGGAAGAATTTTAGACAAGCTAAAGGACAGAATGTACAAAGTTTTACTCAGTAATTTAGGAGAAGAGCTTTGGTTTTGGGAGTTGATTTGTCTTCACAGGAAACATTGCTCAAATATACTGGTGCGTTACATAGTTATTTAAGACATACTATAATCATGTTTAATCCTTCGAATCTAGATGGAGTTTGTGTACAGGCTACTCATTTGGAAGAAAGGGGAAGGAATGATACTCATGAGGGTTTCAAGAAGACATTCAACCATGGAGATAGGGGAAAGAAGAAATTCAAAGGCAATGGCAGAAAGAATGTTGTTGTGAAGAAAGAGGGAGAAAAGTTCACATGTAAACATTGTTCAAAAGCTGGCCATGATGAATACCATTGTTGGAAGCTTCATCCTGAAAGAAGACCCAAAAAGTTTGGCAACAACAACAAAGGGAAGTCAAAGACTGTTGCGACTGTTCAACAAGACTTAGGTTTAGATTCGGGTGATGAGACGAAAATCACAGCCATGGGTTACCAAGGTAATGGTTCTGTTGCAAGTACTAGCTCTTCAAGTAATGCTAATGTCAATGTAACTCAACAAGAGAAAACAAGAATTGAACTTTTTCATATAAGGGTTGTTTCAAAACATACTAA
>ML776745.1:1040963-1051678 GCA_009831015.1 Picea engelmannii | reverse complement strand
ACATCACTCCTCAAGAAAATATGAAAACAATAATAAAAGAAGAAAACTCGAAAATGATATCGAGAATGAATGTTGAGTTGATTGATTTCATATTGAACTATATAAATAATAACCAAAAAATAGTTATACCGTTTCTGAATGGGAGTAACTGTAAACTAACTGTTTTACTAACTAATTAGATTAGGAGATTACAACTCCGAACACTCCCTCTTAATATCGAGAATTACATTATTAATAATTCCTAAACTTTGACGTTGAAATTGAAAAACATCTCTTCCCAAAGGTTTAGTGAAGATATCAGCTAGCTGAGCTTTATAACCACAAAATTTGAGAAAAATGTCACCATTTTTTACGAGTTCGCGAATGAAGTGAAATTGATTATCAATGTGTTTGATTTTCTGATGAAACACATTATTCTTCGACAAGGAAATCATAGAGTTATTGTCACAAAAAATCGAAATAGGTTCTTTTGTCATATATCCAAAATCCATCAAGAGCCTTTTAAGCCAAATTGCACGACAGGTTGTTGTTGTTGCCGCTACATATTCTGCTTCTGCAGAAGAGATAGAAACTATGGGCTGCTTCTTAGATGCCCATGAAATCAAATTCTTTCCAAAAAGAAAAGCATAGCTTGAAGTGCTTTTTTTGTCGTCAATACTTCCTGCATAATCACTGTCTGTATAACCCATAAGCATCCTGTCTCCTGAAGCTGTGTACCACAAACCATAAGTGGTTGTACCTGCAATGTATCTTAATATCCTCTTACCAAATTTCCAATTAGAATACTTAGGAGATTCCATAAACCTGGAAATGTAACTTGTTTCATATGTTATGTCAGGTCTTGTAGTAGTAAGATACATAAGACTACCAACAAGTTGTTTATACAATGTGGAACTTATTACTGATCCCAAATCTTCCTTGCTTAATTTAGTGCCAAGAGAAATAGGAGTGTCAGCAGGGTTACACTTTTCCATCTTAAATTTTTTTTAAACATCAACATCATATTTTTGTTGACTAATAAATATACTGTGATCAGATTGGTCTACTTCAATGCCTAAGAAATACTTCATTAATCCAAGATCTGTCATTTCAAACTCATTTTTCATAGATGATCTAAATGTATCCAACATCAAGTTTCTTGTGTAGACCATGTCGTCAACATAAAGACATAGGATGAGAATATTACCCTGTTGATTTACCTTGATATACAAAGTAGGCTCATTTTCGCTCCTACTGAAACCATCTTTGAGTAAATAATGATCAATTCTACTATACCAAGCTCACGAAGCTTGCTTCAAACCGTACAAGGATTTCTTTAATTTGTATACTCGATGCTCTTTTGTTTTAACTTCAAATCCAGGTTGTTGTTGGACATACACTTCTTCATTTAAAATTTCATTCAAGAAGGCGGACTTGACATCCATTTGATAAATAGGCCACTTATTTTGTGTTGCAATGGACAAAACAAATCGAACAGTATCTAATCTTGCTACATGTGAGAAAGTTTTACCATAATCAATGCCAAGTTGTTGTGAAAAACCTCTGGTGACTAACCTTGATTTGTGTTTCTCAATCTCACCTTTTTCATTCAGTTTAGTTTTATAAACCCATTTGAAACTTATGACATTTTTATCTGTAGGTAGATCAACTAAATCCCATGTATTGTTTCTTTCAATAGCTTCTATTTCATTATTCATTGCATCTACCCATTCTTTTTTCTTTGCAGCTTCATCAAAACAAGTAGGTTGAGATGAGAAAAATGCAAACTGTACTACAATATCATCTTGGTCATATATATCATGCAAGCTTCTCATTATTTGATGATTATGGTCAGAATCTGAATCACTATGAGATGAAGAATCATTATGAGACGAAGAACTAGTTTCATTTTGAACTTGCAATCTTGGAAGAGGTGTTATTGATTCTTGATGTTCATCTAACTTTGTAGGTTCTTGATGTTCATCTAACTCAAGAGAAGGATTGTGAGAAGTATTGTTTTCCATTTCATCCCATGATTTATCTTCCATAAATTTAACATCTGTACTTACTAGAAATTTCTTAGTAACAGGATTGTATAATCTGTATGCTTTCGACTATTCACTATAGCCAATAAAAATGTACTTGTCACTTCTATCATCAAGATTCTTTCTTAGCTCTTTAGGAACATGAGCAAAAGCAACACAACCAACATTTTTGAAATGAGAAACATTTACCTTAGATCCACTCCATTTTTCTTCAGGTACTTTACCTTGAACACTGGAAGTTGGTGATCTGTTAAGTATGTAAATTGAACATGCAACTGCTTCAGCCCAGTAATCTTTGGACATTTTTCTTGATGTAAGTAAACTCCTGGCCATGTTCATGATGGTGCGATTCTTTCTTTCTGCCACTCCATTTTGTTGTGGAGTATATCTGGTAGTCGTTTTCTTTTTAATACCATGATGTTTACAAAAAACAACAAAATCTCTTGAGTCATATTCACCTCCTCCATCAGATCTCAAAACTTTGACAAATCTGCCACTTTGTTTCTCTGCTTCAGCCTTGAATTCTTTGAATCGAGTGAAAGTCTCGGATTTGTGTTTGAGAAAATAAACCCAAACTTTCTTGCTAAAATCATCAATAAATGTCAGAAAATAAAAACTTCCACCAATAGACTGATTTTGCATAGGTCCACATAAGTTTGTGTGAACTAACTCTAAGCACTCTTTGTCTTTATAAGATGATGATGGAAAACTATATCGCTGGTGTTTTCCTACTATGCAACTTTCACAAGAAGGAATCTGATTAATTGAAGGAGGCAATCCTGTCACCATAGACTGTCTTTGTAACAAACTCATACTTTTGACTGGTAAATGACCATAATGATAATGCCATAACTCAGTTTCAGTCACATTAGAAATATTACATGCATACATCTTCCCACTTCTCATTTCTAAGGGAAACAATATGTTCTTTGTCATAGGGACTTTTGCAACAAGTCTTTTAGTTTGATTAAGAATTGTGAAAGTGTTGTTGTGGAAAGTGACATCATAACCATGTGCCATTAATTTCCCTACACTCAACAAATTGTGTTTGATATTTGGTACATAGTAAACATCAGGAATATTTTTCACTTCACCCTGCTTTGTTAAAACTGGCACAACACCTTTTCCTAAAGCTTTTATCGAATGATCATCACCCAAACTAATTGTAGTAATAAGATATGTATCAAGATTAGAAAGTAAATCATTGTGATCAGTCATATGATTGCTACATCCACTATCTAGCAACCAAACATTCTTGTCAAGAATTTGCTGAGATACTTGACATGAAAGAAACAAAGTATCAGATGTTTCACTTTCTGTGACATTAGCTTTAATTCTAAACTGCAACTTACGACATTTAGATATATGATGACCCAAACTTTTACAATAATGACATTAGATTATTGATTTACTTGTCCATATTTGACCACTATCTTGTGAAGACGATCTTGACTTCTCTGACTGGTCTTTTGTTTGTTCAGGTTTATCTCTTGTTTGAGAACATCCTCTACCACGTCCTCGACCACGTCCATGAAAACCTCTGCCTCTGCCTCTGTCCATGGACACCTTAGTCTTAAATGCATGTTCTAAAGTACCAAGATCCAAGGTCATCCTTGCTTCATGATATAGAAATGAACCAATCAATTCTTCTATAGAAAAATTAGTTAGATCTTTCGACTCAAGAAGAGCAGTAACTACCATTTCAAATTTCTTAGGTAAACTTCTAAGAAATGTTTCAACAACTCTTTGGTCTATGATTTATTTTTCTCCATTAATCCTAAGTCAATTAATAATACCCATAACTTTAGTCATAAAATGATCAACACTTTCTGATTCACTCATCTTGAGGGTTTCAAATTGAGTTCTAAGGGTTTGAAGTCTCACAATTTTCACTTTATCATTACCCTTATAAGCTAACTTAAGAATATCCCATGCTTCTTTAGCAGTCTTGGCACCAATAATTTTAGGAAATATAGAATCATCTAATGAAACTAAAATATATGATTTGGCTTTTCCTTCTTTTTGCTTAAGTTCCTCTAATGTTTTTCTTTGAACAACAATCATAACTACAATGAAATTTGCATCAGGTTCTATGAACCTTGTTTCAACACAATCCCAACATCCTTGACCTTGCAAAATGGCTTTCACCTTCTCACTCCAAAAATCATAATTGGAACCAACTAAAGTTGGTGCTTGAATTGACCAAGAACTAGACATTATTTTTCTAATTCCAAAATACCAGCCACAATTAAATATAACTCCAAAAAACCCCAATGGTATAAAATCACTTTTCAAATGGAAAAGAACCAAATTCCAAATACTTTGATGAAAAATGAGTTTGAACAACAATCTACAGCAAGATAGCTGGGAAACATTTGAACAACAAGATAACTGGCAGAAAAATAGATGAAAAATCTTTTGAAAACAAAAATCAAGCAATATTCAGCCTTACGCAGAGAACAAATTTTGGTCATAGTATGTAGCTTATGCAGAAGCCTTACGAACAACATCCTTATGGGAGTGGGTGTAGACAACAACGAATGTAGGCATAGCAGGAACACCATTCCACAAGTATTCTTCAAGATCTGGGAGTGGGCGCACACCAGTAGACTCTCTACTCCTAACCTGCTCTGATACCATGAAAACAATAATAAAAGAAGAAAACTTGAAAATGATATTGGGAATGAATGCTGAGTTGATTGATTTCATATTGAACTATATAAATAATAATAAAAAACAGTTATACCATTTCTGAATAGGAGTAACTATAAACTAACTGTTTTACTAACTAATTAGATTACGAGATTACAACTCTTAACAAAATAGAGTAAAAAGAAGTATCGGCCAACTCATCAACTTCTATAAAGAGAAATCTAGGATACTACAATATAGTCGAGCTATATCCTACTCATCCCAACAAGCATGAAGATAGAAACAATTTGAGGCAGAATAAAGAGAACCATTTGATTCTCTAAATGAAACACAAGCAACAAGATCTAAGATCTGTGGCCAACGAGATAAAAGAATTGAAAAAAAGGTTGGAAGTGGTGGAGAAAGAAAGAGAAGCTTCTTCTAATGAAGAACTATTTGGAGCATACATTGGATCAATGGAAAATCCTACTAAACGAGGTTACAGAAGAAAAGAGATACAAATAAGCGAGCAAGAACTTGGTGAATGGAATTCAAGCAAGTCTGATACACGCGAGCTTGATGATGAAGAACACAAGAAAGAAGAGAGCATAAATTAGAAACCAAAGATCAATTTGTTTAATGGTCCAAAGTACTATATCCGGATCTAGTCTGCCCTAAAGAGTATTCACCTAATTCAATAGGCTCCTTCTTGGATGTTGGTTATCATTTCAACTTGGAAAAATGAAACTCTCTACCTTCCTATTACTGGAAAACTACAAAAGAAGATGGAACAACTATTGATGGATCAATAGTCAACCTAATAGGTGAAGCAATGGACTTTCTAATCTCCATTCAAGCTACTCGTTAAACCATCTCCTTTCATAGCATAGATTCTATCAAAGATGATTATATTTTTGGTTTTGAGTTCTTTGAGAGATTCAATCTAGTCACTACAGATTCTAAATACATGGTTTTGGTTTTGATTTCTTTGAGAGATTCAATCGAGTCAATATAGATTCTAAATATATGGTGATAAGAATGAAAGTAGTAAGAAAAAACATATCCTATTTTGCTGCTCCCCGGTGCACTAAGCCACAAAAAGTTCCTGACATTCATCCCCTTAGTGTACATGATCTGTTCAAAGTAGAAAGAGCAATTTCATATTCTGAGATGCATAAAGGAAAGGCTCTTTCATGCATCACAGAAAAACCGGTAACCAAGTGTACCTTTGAGTCACCCAATGGATTTTGGACTAGAGAAATATATCAAGTTTCTCTGCCATTTGATCCCTTTATCTCTCTTTCCCCTCAAAAGGCTTCTGCAACTTTAATGAGCCCAACTGAAATTAATCTCTATGAAGAAGAGATAGTTGAACTACTAGAAAATGACCTAATAGAACCTTCAAAAAGACCTTGGGCTAACCACTCAAAAATTAAAAGAGGCAAGCCCAGATTTGTTGTTAATTGCAAGCCTGTTAATAAAGTATTGCAACCCACCAAGTACCCTATGCCTAATAAATCTTCTCTCCTAAAAAAAATTAGAGGATGTATGATTTATAGTAAGTTCGATTTAAAGTTTAGTTTTTGCCAGATTGGCATAATCCCAGCTGATAGGCATGAAACAACATTCATAGTACCCAACGATCAATACCAGTGGAAAGTTATGTTGTCCAACCTTAAAAATTCCCTTAGTGAATTCCAAAATAGAGTGGAGGACATATTCCAACAATATCCATGGATTCTGGTATATATTGATAATTTTCTAATCTATTCAAAGAATCTGTAGGATGACCTTAAACACTTGCAAGAATTTTATGATCTTGTGAATCAACATTGATTGGTTTTGTCAAAGACAAAGATGGAAATCACATTGAATTTTTGGATCCAGAATATCAAAGGGACGAGTGCTTCTTCAAGATAACATCTTAACGGTCTTCACCAAATTTCGTAATGATGTATCAGAAAAATATTATCTTCAACAGTTTCTTGGGAGTTTTAATTATGTAATACCTTTCTACAAAGGTCAGGTTGAAGACACAAAATTTCTACAACAAAGACTCATGAAAAATCCATGAAACTAGAGGAAGGTCATGACAGAGGTTGTCTATTGCATAAAAGAAAAAGGTAAAATCTTTACCTCCATTAACATTACCTAGTGGAGATGGAAAATTAACAATTAAGGCTGCACATTCATGGAGAGGTGTCCTCATTGAGAAATATGAATATAGAGAAGAAGCACGTGCTTATGCTTCTATATCATTTAGAGGGCTAGAATTAAACTATCGTTCGAGCGACAAGGAGGTCCTCACTGTAAAGAAAACGATACAACACTCTAGGTTATACCTAAAACCTGTGCATTTTATTATAAGATCCAATTTAAAGATTATGCAGGGTATGCTCAAGAACAACAAGAAGAAGCTTTTGATAGAAAATAATTTTAGGATTTTTGTAATGTCCCTCGCCTAGGGAGGGACATGTGTGATCTACAACATGCTAATAATCAACATGAAATGTAGATAAACAACTCATTACAACAACATATACATCATTCTCATTTACAAAGAGTTCATGCACAACAATAACACATGTAAATTACTCATCAACAAGATAAAACACTTATCTCTAAATAAAAATTGTGCAACTAGGGAAATTGTCGCTAAGAAAACTATCTGTTGGACAACTGAGAGGGGGGGGGGTGAATCAGTTGTTACCTTGCTTAAACAATTATGCTTCTTTTAAACTCTTTGCAGAAACACTGAATGATGATCACAATAATGCAGGGAAATAAACAATGGAACTTTCAACATCATTCACATATATGAGAAACACAGAGACATATATTTCCTGAGGAAACCCATACAGGGTAAAAACCTCTTTTTCTTTATATGATAAGTAATAGTTACATTCTTTACATTATCATACATATGAGCACCAACTCATAATAAGGCTACAACCTCAGTTTTGCAAGCTTCTACTTGCTGAGAGCACCAACTCTCTGTTTTCTCTAGCACCCGCTAGAAGGAAGCACCAACTCCTTGGTTTCTCTAGCACCAACTAGAAGGAAGCACCAACTCCCTGGTTGATCCGTAGGATCTTTTAATGACTATGGTTGAGTTTTAATTTTGCATGCGTTAATTAACCATTTGAGAAACTTAGTGAAAGAATGAGGAGAGAAGAGGAATTATGACAGCCATATACACATATGCAGATCTAAAATGAAATAATGGACAGCAAACCATAACACGCAGATTGATAACGGAGTTTGGCACAACTTTGCCTACGTCTTCGAGACTTTGTCTCTGTGGGGGAGGCTTCTTTATTTCTGTTCAAAAGCTCAAAATTACATCGCTGCAGTGCCAATTGGCTACAAGACGGATCTGGTCATGTTCGTCCAGATCTCTAGAACCTTGCAAAGAAAATGGCACGCAAAACGGATGTCTGGAGCTCCCAAAAATGACCCGACAACGTCTGCTCCTCAATATCTTCCCTGCATAAAAATGGCTTTGGCTTGGCTTCCCTTCATCATAACTTGCTCTTTTCTGTCCTTGAATGTCCTCTATGGCCTCAAACATGCCTGGTTTATATAGATTTGAAGTTGGTTGTTCATCTCCAACTTCCTCCCAAAATTTGGGCTCCAAAAATGCCCAATATCTCCCAAAAATGGAGAAAATCCAATAATGACAGGCATATAATATTTAAAAAATCCAAACTATAACCAAAAACCCACTTTGTATAGTATTAGGCGCATTAGCCCCCGAGGCCTAGGTGCGGGCCCCCTTTTCGCGGTCACATGGCCTATATTTGGCCAAGCGCTAGCCCGAAGGCTAAGCGCTGGCCCCTTTGTTTGCGCTCGCTCCCGGTCGTGGCGTGTTGGCATAAATCCACGGGCTATAACAACTAAACCCCGCACTCCGCTGTAGGATATGGTGGTTGTAGCCCCGGTCCTGTGGGATACGCCCGGGATCCGGGGGCTAGTCCTTATCCATACATACCCGCCGAATCGCGTCGCGCTCTCGGTTCTATGGTTGTGGTCGTATATTTATGTCGAGGGCTGGGGCTAAGCTCCAACCCTTTTCCCCGCCAATTAAACATTGTTTCAAACATAAATAAATTCTCCGCCACATAAATATTAAGAAACACCATCGGAGCGGTCGGTTAGCCCGGTCCTGCCAGTCCTTTGCCCGGAGTATAGATCGCGGGTTCAACCCCGGCCGAGCCATACAACTTTTACACAAAGCCATAAACCAACCATAGGGTGCCACGTGGTAGCCCATGACTGGGCCACATGGCACATCAACAACCAACTGAAAATCGCCACACGTCAATCGTTGATCGGTCCATGTGCCTGCCACCTGTCAAATGTCGTACGCCACATCACCTGTCCAGTCACTGCACTGTCAACTGCTGACGTCATCCGTGCCACGTGTCACCCTTGCAGTGGTGACACATGTCACCCCTGGATTGGTCCAACTGTATGCCCGTACGCCAAATTAGCCTTTCATGCTCTGCCACATGTCACCTCCTGGAGCTTCCACATCATTTGTACGGACTATACGAACTGTGCAGTCAGCATGCCATGTGGCACTGTACGGACTATACTGTCATCCCATTTTTTTTTGCCTGTTTTCCTTTTTGGGCAGAACGCGATATCTTGCTCATACGGAGCCCATTTGATGAAGTAAATATACCACCGGAATCAGGAAGACGAGATGGACGCAATGGCGCTAGTTTCGTCGCATTCCAAGCACTTTCATTTTTGAGCATTTTTAAACCCTATCAGGCTTCTAGATCCGATTCCGGATCACACCTCCCAACAAAAAGACCTTTTGGTCCCCAAAAGGTTACTGACCAGTCAACAAGCTCGGGATAGGCCACCCGACTTGTCCTCTGTCTCTGAACTCTGTCCTGTGCACCTGTCTCATCAAGATCAATTGTAACACAATCATGACAACTGATAGTATATTGTTAGCCATTTGAACCTTGTTACATCTTACTGAAGCCACTATCATCCATGTAGAAAACATTGCTAATGATAGCATAAAAAAGACGAATGCAAATGAGCTAATATACTTGAAATAAATGCACGACATGAGCTTATCTTGAAACAACTTATGATTGATTTTCCATTCAACAACCATGTCTTGTTCTTTCTTAAGATCAATTACTTCATTTGAAACAATTATTGGTTTGTTGCTTGCTTGGACTGCCTTCTTTAATTGTTCCATTGTTTGAAGTGTTTTATTTGCTTTAACATGATGAGCATGAACCACATAATCTTGACCTGCTTTAGTGAATTGATATTGATTCTTTTTCCTGTAGAAGATTGCCTTACGATCATATAAATATGGGCTACCTAAGACCATTCCACATTATCTTAACGACACTACATCACATGTTACTTCGTCCACATACTTAGATGAAATTGCAAATTTGATTGTGCACTGCTTTGTTATGTGCATTTGATGATGATTTCTTATCCATTTAAGTGTGTAAGGCTTATGATGAGTTTGTGTTTTTAATCCCAATTGCTTAACCAATTATTCTGAGATTAGATTAGATTGAGATCCACTGTCAATTAATGTGTCTATCTTAGTTTGTCACATGATTACCCTTATATGAAACAACTTGATTCTACAATCAATGTCTTTACCAAATTTACCTGTCATACCAACCAATGAAATCTTCGACTCATCACCTAAATCCGATCCCAAGTCCGTGGGTTTTGATGTCATTGCCACTGTTTGCATTCCCTTCTTTTCTTTGAACCACTTTGGCCTCTTCTCGGGATGAAACTGCCAACATCTGTCCTCATCATGTCCCTCTTTCAATGCTTGCAAGAGGGATTTCCTTCCTTCCTTGTCACTACATTTGCATTCTTTCCATGCCTTTTCCTCTTGTCTTCTTTCCTTGAAGACGATGATTCCCCTGACACACCTACTTTCCCTGCTTCAATATACGTAGCTTGAACATAAACCTCATCAAGGTTAGTGGGTCCAAACATGAAAACAATGTTTCTAATATGCGCAGGTAAACCTCCTATATACTTCATAAGGGTTTCTTG
>ML776745.1:962525-1033852 GCA_009831015.1 Picea engelmannii | reverse complement strand
TGAGCAAATTATGTTTCAGACCATCCACAAGCAGAACGTACTGGGCATCTCCTTTGTCATTACTCAAACTCATCATCCCTCTATCCTTGATTTTACCTGGTTCATCATTTTCAAGGATCACATTTCCTGTTTTGCTTTTATTTATGGACAATAGCTTATCCTTGTCTCCATTCATGTGCTTGGAACATCCACTGTCTATATTCCCCGAGGCCTTTTGTTTTTGAGTTGAAAGTGCTTGATCACATTTTTCACTATCTTTCCTTTTCCACGTGTTGGCCTTTCTATCTAAGAACTTTATCCTTGGGTCTGCTTTGTAATTCTTCAGATGGCAGTTTGCCACTTTGAGGCCAAAGTTGTGACAGTTATAGCATTCAATCTCATTATTCAATAGTTCAAAGTTGTTGTTGCAGTGTTGTCTACTCATTGATTGTTTATTAATCCTTGACCTCCTCAGATGCATGTCTCTAGACTTAATTTGGCAATTTGCAATATGTGATGGTTTGTTACTTTGCTGTATCATTCCTTGTTGTGGCAGATATTTATTCCTTGGAAATCTTAATTTCTCATGTCTAAGTCTTAGGGAACAATTTACAGCTTTGTGACCAAAGTTAGAACAGTAGAAACAATATCCATAGAAAAATTCTTTGTACCTGGAAAATGGTTGTCTTCTTTGAGAAAATCGATTTTTTTCATGTTGATGATGTCTTTGAGAAGGGAGTGCATTATTTCTTTGTTCTACAGATTCAGTCCTGGCACCTTTTTCTTTACTTTTCTTGGGCAATTGATTGTCTTCCTTTGTTTCTACAGGTTTGTTGTTGTCATTGGTTGTCGATTTGACATGGACACTAGCTTTGACAAACTTGTTGGGTTCTTTGTTTCTTGGCTAACCACTACTTGATCCCTCTTCAAACCCCAAACCAGTTTTTATCTTTGGATTTCTTTGCTGATTTAGAATGGTGGTTAATCCTTCTGAGGCTTTGATACTAGACAGATTCTGATGATACAAGGTTTGAAACTTCTCCATCTCTTTCCTAGCTTTCACTACTTCTTGTTCTAATGATTCACATCTTGTTTTCTTTTCTAATAGCTACTGTTTCAGAATCTCTTCGATTTTCTTTGCCTCTTCCAATTCTACTTTTAGTAGGACAAGGTCTTCACCGGGTTCTTGACTGTTTTTCTCGAACTGTATCAACAATTGTCTTTGCTTTCTGTTCTTGATTCTTAGTCTATCAATCTCTTCCAGTGAACTGATCAGTTCTCCTTCCATGTCAACCACAACTTATTCATCATTCTCATCACTGCATGTGCTTTTGTTATCATAATTCTCTTTGGCCATAAGCATGAAGTCATTTACCTTATCTTCATAGGAAGGGTTACTATCGGTGTCTTCTGAGGAGGCATCATTGTTTACACATACACTTTTCTTTTTATCAAATCTCCTGGATTTGTTCTTCTCTTCACCTTCATAGTTCTGATCATGTTTCTTGTGTGGACATTTATTTGCAAAATGGCCTATCCTTCCACAGTTAAAGCATTTGAAAGGTAGTTTACCTTTGTATTTTCCTGATCCCTTCTTCAGTCTCTTCACAAATTTTGCTTCAATTTCATCGGGCTCAGAATCCTCATTCTTGTCTGCTTTAAATGATGCTTCTCTGGAGGTGGGTTTATCTTTAACTATTCTCATTTCATATGCAGTCAGTGTTCCTAGATTTTGATCAAACTGCAAGGTTTTTAGATCATTAAGTTCTTCTATAGCCTGACAACCTGGATCTTCAGTTTTCTAGCTCCAATTTGCTCCAATTACGCTCCATCTTAATCTAGAATTCACTCTCCATGGTTGTACCACCTTCAAACTTGACTATCTAAAACTGTTGTCCGAATCCATACAAATTTACTCTCTTTGGCTTACCTTCCTTGACTCACACTCTTCTCTTGTACTCAAGCCCCATGTTCTCAATAACTTTGGTATGTGACCACTCACACCCACCCTCTTACATGTATTCAATGATTGTATTTGGGGAACACAATCATAAATGGGAAGGTTCATATACAACTAGGAAATTTAGGAAAATGGGTTAAATTAATATACATGGGTATTTCCCCCTTGGACCCCTCTTGGCCATTATCCTAAACACTCCCCCCTATTGTGAATTAATTCAACCCCCATCTCTTGTCCATGTCCCCTTAGAAACTGACATCACATTTTATTATTAAAACATAAAAATACAATTCACATATTACATTGTTTTGGTCGTAGCCACACATTATATTTACACAAGTATTAATTAAACTGGGGATTATAGTAGGGATGTTACAATTTTAAAGTGATCTTTTTGGCTTTACAACTTTGATTTAAAAGTTCAATATAAGCTTGGCTATTTTAATTTCCTAGCTATCATTCTCACCTGTGAACAAGAAAAACCACTCCTTGCTATGTTCTCAAAAAATCCATCAACTTTAGGAAGAAAAGGCAAAGGAAAAGATGAGCTGACTAGATGACAAGAAATTATAAAAGTTTTTCATGAAGGTTCACAAGAGATAAAGATATGAGATCTATAATGGTTTCCTGTTATAGAGTGTTATAGCCTTAATTTCCACCCTATAGGGCCAGAATTGAATCCAACAAAAGATGAAAGCCAAGACACAACTCCAACTGAAGATTTAGGCAATTTTTGAAGGGTGTCGCTTGTCATACATAAGACAACAAGTGACTAGTCGCTAGTTAGCTAGATTCCAACCAGCAACACCCTCTGTAACCTTCTAGATTTGTGGAGTTTTGATGAGGTAAGTGGGGGATGAGTTGGTTCTTCATGGAAAAAGCCTTGGAACTCACATAATTTGAGTATACATTGGTCTCTAGAATATCTAGAAGCTATCTCAAGCCTCTTCCAAGGTGTTATCACTCCAAGAGTCACTCAAGGTTGTAGGTTGAGTAAGCTTGGTAACTTAATCAAATGTTTAATGAAATATATAACATTGGATCAGAAATGGATAACTCACTCACTCAAGATACATTTGACATATCTAGACAAGATAGGGCTCTCAAAAGGTATTGATCAGAGGGTTGTTTTAAACCTCAGATGGATTAAGAACACTCACTATATCTACAAGATTATACACATTAAAAACATGTATAAAAGGCTGAATATAACAAGGAAAACTACTTATGTTTCTGTCCAACAATGCAATGATTTAAATACATAAATCAATCATTGTGTAAATAAAACAAATGAACATGAAATTCAATCATAAGTACATGAATAGAAAGAAGGATGAAGGTATGAACAATAATCAATGAAAGAAACTTATCATTCCAGTATATATATCAAAGTCTTTATAATAAAAAGAGTCTCAAAAGATCTCCAAATTCGAACCCTTTACAATGTACCTTCAATGAGCTTAAAGAGACTTACAACTTAGCTGAGATCCCTTAAATAAACTACCTTCTATTTCTTGCACGACCACACCAACAGTCCAGTGCTATAGTGAAACAGATACCCAAAGAAGACTTCTGATCATCATTGTCACCGGCCTAGTAAGAGTCGGTGAAGTCGACCAACGAATTTGAACTTGGACAATAATTGATACCAAAATGAGTGGTACCCTTGAGGTAACGAAAAATTTGTTTGGCTTCTTTCCAGTGGATTTCTTTAGGTTCCTACAGAAATTGAGAAACCACACTAATAGAAAAGAAAATGTCGGGTTGACTATGAGTAAGATAAATAATATTGTAGACCAATTGTCGATAAATAATAGCATTGAATGGAAGTGTTTGATAGGTTTTGGTAAGATTAACTCCAAAATGAAAAGGAGTAACACAAGGCTTGCAATCATCCATCTTAAAGTGTGTCAACAGATCCATCACATATTTATATTGAGAAATGAAAAATCCATCACATAGTGATAATACTCGAAGACACGAAAATTTAATAATGTAGAGTACCGAGATCTATCATATCAAAGGAGTTGACAGGTTGTTTCTTCAATCTAAGGATGAGATCATTATTATTCCCAGTAAAGTGTAAGTCATCTACATATACAACAACAATCAAGGTGTCTTCATTCCTATGGAGTACATACAAACTATGATCATATTCACACCATTTGAAACCAAGTCGAAGAAATAAATTATTGATCTTAGCATACCAAGCTCGGGGAACCTGGTTCAAACCATAAAGAGACTTCTTGAGTCGACACACCAAATTTTAATCTGTCCCAAAATCGGGTGGTTGTTCAATGAAAATTTGTTCAAATAGGTCTCCATGAAGAAAACCACTCTTCAAATCCGTCTAATGGATTTTCCATCCAAAACGAGCAATAAGGAAAATAATCGGTCAGACAAATTTGATCATTGCAACATGGGAAAATTTTTGATTGTTTTTTATGTCTTCCTATTGAGAAAATCCCTTCACAATTAGGCATGCTTTATGTCACTCAAAAACACCTTCGGAAGTAAATTTGGTCCAGTAGACACATTGACACTTCACAATGTTCTTTCCTTATGGGTGAGGATCTAAGTCCAAAGTCTGATTCTTCGACAAAGAATTAATTTCTATCTGCACAACCTGCTCCCATTCAGGTCATCCTTCAACATCTAAGTAGATAAAAATATTATAAGTTTCAAGTACACGAGTCATCAAGGAAACCTTGGCATGCTTCTTTTGACTTTGAGTTTGTCGTCCAGAGAAGGCATCTCTGGTATCATCTCCAATGAATTAAATTGTCTTGGAATCCCATCGGAATAGACACGAAACATGTGAACTTCATTTTAGTACAATAGGTCGATCAGAAGTCATAGGGTCTTCAGCAAATAGACCAGTCAAAACAAAGGACGACATACTAGTCTACTCATAGGTCAACGGTCTAGTTGAGACAGAGAGAACGTTTGTCTGTCTAGTTGATCGAATAAACAATGGAATAGGGACACTGGTTTCAAATACAACATCAAAGGGATCATCCTTTTACAATCCAGAATAGGAATTGAACAACTTAACGCCAGAAGATGTCTCATCAAACAGATCATTTTTTCTGATAATGATTTACCATTTGATAGGATCAAACAGTTGATAGGATTTTGACTCTTCAGAGTAGGCCATCATGATGCAAGCATGACTCTTTGCATCTAAATTCTTTCTACAATCATCAGGAATGTGAGCCTAGGAAACAAATCCAAACACATGGAGGTGTCTGACTAAAGGTTTCTTTACATACCATCATTCAACTAGAGTCATTGAAGGAAAATCTCGAGTTGGGATACAATTAAGTAGATAATTTGCACAATATACCACTTCAACATGGAAGTGAAGAGATAGATTTTTAGCCTACAAACGACATATAGCCACTTCGACTGACATCTTATTCTTGCATTTTTCAATTCCATTTTGTTGAGGTGTGTGAGGAACTGACCGATGCGAGTTAATACCAGATTGAAGTAAGTATTCTTCAAAAGGTTGATTTACGTATTCGCCACCATTTTCTAATCTCAAGAATTTTATGGGTCGACCACATTGCTTTTGAGAAAAGGCTCTAAAATCTTTGAACTTTTTAAATACAATGTTCTTATTATTTAGAAAGTAAACCCATGTAAAGCGAGAGAAATCATCAATGAAAGTCAAAATGTACCTTGCACATGATAGTGAAGGTAGATTGATGCATCATACATCATTGTGAACGAGCTCCATTAGGTTCTATACTCACCATGCTTTTTCATATTCGAATTGTTCTTGATGAGGGGAAAACACCTTTGGAAAACCAAAAACCATGTTTTGAGTTGGGAGTTCCTACATACTTTGGAAATTCAAATTTCCAAGTCTCTCATGCCAAATTCAAATTTGCTCATCTGTGTGAGAAACAAGTGTAGTTGGTTCAATGTTAGGTCGATTTGTGTCACAGAAATTGTACAAAATGTCCACCGGGTCGAGAAGCCTGCCAATGACAATCGACTTTCCTTTATTTAGATCACAAACACAAAACCAATATAGAAAATATTCCACAATCTTATATGTTTTTTTTAACTAATCAACAAACAACAGATTGGCACTAAGATTTGGCACATGATAGACATAAAAAATATTCCCATGTCAACAAAAAACATCACCATGACCAATAACATCTAGAGAAAAATCATCAACAACATAGATATTCCTCTCCTTAGCTTCATCCAACCACAGGAACATGGAGGAATCATTATCCATGTGATGAGTGCACCCAGAGTTGACTACCCATTCTTTCTACACAAAATGAGAAAGAAAGGACTAAGAAGTTTCGACTTGGAAGGTAAAATTATCAGTAGGTTAGAATATAGAGGGGAGGTCTCCTTCAAGGTGTTTAACCTTCTCTAAATCATCTCTCTTCTTATAGAATACTTTCTCCACATGTCCAGTCTTTCCACAGTACTGACATGTCTTCTTATTTCGAATTTTTTGGGGGCAATCTACTTGTCTCTGAAATTTTTGGTCATGGTATGTAGGTTTCTATGTAGATGCATCAAACCATACTCTATCTATGGGATCCATCTTTCCCTTTCCCTTGAGAAAGTGAGCATGGTGTTTACCACCAATCTTTACTTCTTCAAGTAGTCTATGTTGATCAGTAATTAGGAGACCACATAAAAATTCAAAGGTGTAATCCTTACTATCTTCCTTCTGTGCTTTCCAGTTAATATGGAATGTCAACACAAACACATCAAATGGTTTTCTTAATTTCATTGGGACCAAGTTGATGAGTTGGCCATCCTTATTTTGATAATTATTCCCACATTCTCCTAATTTCAACTGGAGTTCTTTGACACGCGCCAATTAGTCCTCCATTCTCTCAAAGGAATGAGGATCGAGAGAGATCAACTCTTTCTCATACTGCATGACATGGATTTTGTTGACTCGATCAGACAACAAATTCATATTCTTCAATACTTGATGAGGGTATTCAATTCCACTGAGGTGAAATTGAATCTCTCGCAAGATGTAGGTTGTGATGACCCCTACAACCTCAACCTTCTTACCACCACTAATGAAATTTTCCTGGTCATCTGTTGGATCTAGAATCACAACCTTTGTATAGTGCCACTGTACTTTTATTGTTCAGTAGGGTTTCTATATCTCATGCCCATATTGCATAATTTGATCCATTCAAAACAAAAGGATCAATATTTGAAGTCATCTTCGATATCTAGAAAGAAACTGGTTTGTTTTGATAAGTTCCAATGAAAAAACCACCATCCTAGAGTAAATCACACAGCATATCTAACTCAACAAGGTTTACAGATAACAGGTCAAGGTTTTAAACCATCGGCTCTGATACCATGTTGGGGAATAGGGTGGAATAGGACATGAAATATATGACACAGTACTATAGATAATAGAAGAGGAAAAACAAATTTCAAAGACAAAGGGCGGTTTCTAAAGAAACCATTACAACACTTAAGTAGAGAGCAAGGTGATTAGAACATCATAATTCATGTTGCAAATATTGATATGCATGATATATTTCACAATCTCCATAATGATAATGACCCAACGGGTCTTCTATTTATAGTCTCAAGATCCAACCAATTTCCATAGAATCTAGAAGATATTTTCCACATACAACTGTCTACTATTAGAATTAACTCCACCAAATCGACATTGTCAATTCGGCTCAACAAGGATGCTCGAACTGACTACCTACACATCCAACTCATATTCTATTGCTGGGATGGTCAATCCACCACTCAAATATCTTTGACTGTTGGTCGACTATCCGACTGAAAGGAACATGAACTAATCGACTAACCGGTGTAGTGTTCTGGTTGATCGCCAACTGACTGTATCCATATGTGGGTCAACCTCTTAATGGATTGAGCTCAAGATATGTGTGATGAACCATCAATGCTTGATGTTCCAACATTGCCCACTATCTAATTTTTCCTTTGAAAAAAAGCCTTTGTCGAACTTATACCAACAACTCCTCTTGGATTTATTTATTATTTTTGCTACCTCCTGTTGTGGCTACAATCTAAGTCCAACACTACTACGAATAACTACTAATATTGCAATCCAAGATTCGTTAAGAATATCATCAAAATGTTCAAGTGTTGCACCATCCAAACTTGGTATTGAATCAATACATTGACCAAATTGGCATGCTTCTGTACACTGAACTCTCCATTCCTTGTACTTATTAGGTTGAAAATATCACTATTGTTCCCAATCCATAAGAATGCATTTCTTCATGCCCAAAAATATCACTTCCTTATATGCCTTAATCTACCTATATAACTCTACTAGATCAAGGCAATTTACCACCTTCACCTCCAAACTATCAATTCACCTCATACAAATCCATAATCTAACTTCTTCATTGAAATTGGAACCTTTTCTTGGTTCCCTTAGGATCCACTGCCAACTCCTAAAAAATAGATCATTCTAAGCTCTACAGTCAAGAAGAGGGTGGTAGATATCCATCACAACGACTTCCCTCAAACACTCCATTAGTTTATACAAAGTCCTCTAATTTAGGTGAGCCAATGAAATACTTCCATACCTCTTTCTTAACAGAGGAAAATCCACATTAGTACTTCTACCACCTTCAACCAATGATCTCATGATCTCTAGTTTATCCTAGAAATCATCCTCAGACTACCCAAGGATTGTTGTACTTCATCCTAGGTTCCCATATACAAAACAAGGTGATCATATTCCTTGTCAACTTGGTTTTCTTTCCTTTCTGAACCATCCAATTCAAATGCACCCATTTCTTGATCGACTCCTTCATTGTCATCCATCCAGTTAGAACTAAACTACCCTTCTCCTCTAACCAAACATCCATTGCTTTGAACTATTTTCATTGTTGCATAGAGGAAAGATCTCCAAACCTTCCTCAAAGATGTTAAGTTGCCTCTTACAAATCAATGAATTCTTCAAGGAACTCGTGCACTAGTTCCTCCATTCTCATTGTCCTTCTTCTTGGAAAACAATCTACATAAAACATCATTAATGTGGAGAAGAGGATGACCCAATTTCATCACAAGTTTCATCCTTCTAACAAAATTACCACTCCTTTATCTTTCCTATCAATAAACTTGGAACCTTTACAAGTGCCTTAGGTTCCACTTCCTTCTCCTAGGAAATGAGCCACATGTCTCTTTGATTAGTGAATGAAATATGGAAAGTGGTTTCCAAATCCACATCCAACAAATGCAACAATTGTTTTCATAGTGTCCACTATGGGATTCATCTTGGAAAACTATTGTTCTTGACTTCCTGCCCCAAACTTGTCTAAGCTACTGTTAATATGCCAAGAACCTCCAATGTTTCCTTTTAATTATAATACAATTGGGATCCTCTCAGGACTACTAGATTTTTCTTCAAAAGTAGATGAACTTGGTATTCTTCCAAGTCTTCCAACTTCTTCTTCAAAAGACGATCCATGGAAAAATGATTTTGATAATAAAGGAAATAAACACATGCCTACCCCTAGAATTAAGAAATTTCAATTGCGTCCATCTCTTCATGAACTCTTATTTTGTTTCATATAAGCTAAACATAGGCATGGCCAAAGAGTCTACCCCAAGTCTCAAAGACTCAATTCTACCTTGTTATATCAATATTGCTTTTGTCCAGTTGCTTGCTGCTCCTTTTCAAGTCATGGTGAAGAGTGCTTGAAATATTTAAGGTTTGTGTGGATATGTTGTCTTGGATTCCTATTGCACCTTGGCGCTAATTCTACATTTTATAGTTTTCAAGTCACTCTTGGAGATATCTGGAAACTCATCCCAAAGCCTAGTGCTTTGCCTCAAGTTCATCGAGATGCGATGAATAAATCTTGAACTACTTTTATACCACCTTTCCTTTAGAAAGTGGTGAAGAGTATTCTTTGATAACACTTGTCATGGTAGTGATAGTGTTAAAGACCACCAAAAATTTATCTCTCCTACCACCTATCATGGACCTACAGTTTGACTAAATTTTTCTTTTCAAACTTGAGTCTCTCTGAATTCTTTTTTGACACTTGAGGTTGTGCAACACTTCCTTGCCACAACCACAGGGGCTTGGACAACCTTCACCTAGTACAACCAGAATACACATTTTTAGTTATGGTTTTCCCATAATTTTTTCTTAATATATAATCTATTCAACTAAGTTTTAATCAACCAAGTTCAGTCAATAGTAGGCACACATCCTAATCCATAAACGAGAGACCTATAGTCCACTCACTTCACCAACATAGATCTATTGTAGAAATTGAAATATATTCTCTATCTAGACTTGGATAGAGAGATCTTCCCTTATAAAGGCCACTAGGCCTCTATTCCTCTTCCCTATACAAGTATATCTCTTTTGATGGCTACAAGGCCTACTCTCCGTGACACCCCCACTCCAAATTGTTTGGATGGATCCTTTCTCTATGTAAGTCTTTCTCTTGTATATTCTACCCAACACTCAACATGGCCTATAATGCCAAGGAAAATGATCCACAAGGATGTTTTTTCTTGGGTGTAACCTTCACACATCAAACTAGAGTGAAACTTCCTTGCACCTTATTCTCCAACAAACATCTAAGGATGCTTCTCAATCAATCAACCAAATTATCTTTCTTGGAGTGATATGAAAATCGAAGAGAGACACGATATTGGGACCTATACACTTTGTGTATATTGATGGTGAAATCATGGTAATGGAAGTAGTTGTAGGGATCTCTAAAGCCTACAAAATAAATCTCTCTCTGCCACATGATTTCCTATCCAACATACCCAACATTTTGGTCAAATATAAATGTCTAGAAAACAATGCAATCTCTGTGGTATGTGCTCTAAACAAACAAATATATCCACAAATTTTCTCAAATAGAATCAATATTTGTCCATGTATGAGTGTGCCTTTTATCTACAATGTTGTTTACCACATCATTTACAAAAAAAAAAAAAACATGATGAGTACTCATCCCAATTTGAGATATCTCACAAATATTTTTTACACTTTTGTCTTGCTAGCCTGAGGGATGGCACAATTGAATTACGATATCTGATTTATATGACTAATTTAAAAAGAATAGTAATTCCAATGACCATACAAACATCCAAAACAAAATGAACATGTGTTAGTTACTCTAGTGTAAATATGTTGACTTGAATTAGTAGAAACCATCATGATTGAATCTCATGCTACCTTTCTAGCAAGTGAACCATTAATCCTTATCCTATCTGAAAAAATGGAAGGAGTGATGAGCTTGTTTTGGGGAACCTCAAAGAGGCGCTTATCATATTTGGGTAATCAAACATAGAACTTCCTCTCAACCAACAATAAGGAAGTCATTAACAAAGAGATCCAATCAACCAATAATTAAGAAAAATAACTAGCAAGGGAAGCCAATTGATCAACAAAGAAAAGGATTTGTCCAGTCACCAATGCAATTGCCCAGCAACGAATTTCATAGCCCAACAAAAAATTTCATTACCCACCAAGAGATAATGAGTGTCTCTATTACTATGTGTAGATTGTATGGCCCGTGGGTGAGAGAGAAACACCTAGGGAGGAGTGAATTATTCCAGACATGAAATAAAATGCCTAGAAAGATGTGAAGACATCTAGGAAGTGGGAAACTACCCAAACAAGTGGGAAAATGTTCCAACAAGGTGGGACAACATCCCAGGAAAGTGGAAAAAGGTCCTAGAAAATACGAAATCGCCCACGCAAGTGCTAATTTAACCCAAGAACGAGAAATTGGAATGAGGAAGAGAGTTACAATTTGGAGGAGTGAGAAATTCACCTAAGAGATGGATCAAACCAATTTAGAAACTCTCTATATAAGTGGTGCATTTAAATATTGAGAGTCATTGATCTCTACGTGGAGTGGAATGAACGATGGGTATCTCAAAGTTGTTATCATTCACAAAAGTGTCAATGTTAACTAGTTTTGAGAGTCATTAACAAAAATCCAATATGAGACTTTCACGTTTGACCAGGAATGCAACTAATAACAACAATCAACCATGAATAAACAACAATAATATCATGCATAGACCTCTACACCAAAAAAATGGAATCAAACACAATTTTCAAAGAGATAGTTTTACTCTAGAAACCCCATGATCCATATTTATGAGCGAAACAAAATGAATAACAGACTGAATACAATAACACAGATACACAGAGAAAAACGACAAATATTCAGTGAACAATACCTTCTATTGAATAAATAAAATAGGTTGAAACTATAAAACTGCATAACTGAAAAAAACTTGCTTGAATGGTGGTAGTTATCTCTAAGAAGAGATGTGGCTGCTACGTGCATTCGTCTGAGCAGAATGATTACAATGAGGCTCTATAGGCCTTTTTAACATTACTCATGAATGTCAAGACCCTAGACATCCAAAAACCTAACCCCAGGAGATGAAATGCCAAAAGTTATGTGGGCCCTGATGGGTAAGTTGCTACCTCAACTTCTCGAGGTCATAACTTTTGCATACGACCTCCATTTTAGGTGCATGATAGCCTGTTGGAAAGGTGTTTTCAATAAATGAAGATTATGCCATCAAACTTTGTTTTTGTCTATAGTTTGACCATGGCAAGCCAAAAAAACACTGTTTAGGGCCCCAAAAAAGCCCTGGAAGTACATAAATATGTACTGACATGAAAACTTACAAAATAATCTAGTTGGATTAGGTGGGAGGCCACAAATATCCACCTGGAAACTATGTAGGGCTTCAAATATCCCTATAAGTGTAGAACCCAAAATTACAAAGAATTACAGAAGAACGTGTTGAACTAAAAAATGTTAAGAGGAGCCAGTTGGAATGGGTGGGTGGCCATTAATATCCACCTGGATCAGTCCTCCCCCATTAGGAAGAAATGGTATCCATTTCTTTGAGTGCCCCCAAAAGGTGAGAAAATGTTTGTTGAATTTGGCTACGGGTGAGCCACTTGCCTTGGTGCAGGAGCTGCCCTACCTTGACAACCCGATAAAGCTGGATCCTCTGCTGACGAGTGCCCTTGAGCTGTGTATCCATTATCTGATTAATGGATTCCTGTTTCATGTAGTTAGGGTTGAGATCTGTTGATCTAGGTGTATATCGTGGCCACCCACCTTTTCCATTTGGCTAAAAGAAACTTTCTGGCAATTTTGGTAATTTACTATTTTTAGCAGTTTTTGGGGTCCTGAACTTCCGGAGCCATTTTAAGGCTTTAAATGACATTTTTTTGAGTATCAAACAATCATAAGTTTTTTTCATGAAATTTTCGTCAATAGTTGTAGTCTTCGGATAGATATTTCCAACGGGCTATTGTGCGCCTAAAACGAAGATCGTATGCAAAAGTTACGACCCCGAGAAGTTGATATACTAACTTACCCAAACGGGGCCCACATGACTTTTGGCGCTTCATCTCCTAGGGTTAGGTTTTTGGATGTCTAGGGTTTTTGACACTCCTGTTTATTGTAAAAATGCCTTCAAATCCTCATTGTAATAATCTTGTAGTGAATGAGTGAAACCATCACATCTCTTCTCAGAGATAAACTGCCACCATTCCAGCAAGCTTGTTTTTCGCTGCATTTTATAGTTTCAGTTTATTTCCTTATTGAATAGAAAACCGGTTCTACTCTATCTCTATTATTTTGTGTTAAGCATATGTTAATAATCTGTATTCATTTCATTCTACTCATAAGATCTATATCAGTGGTATTAGAGTGGTCTGCTCCTTGTCGTCTTAATGCATGTCCCCAACGAGGTCAGAGTACAAAGAATTGGGTCTCGAGCTTGTTTCTCTTGAGGACTAAAGCTCTCTCATGCCCAAGCGACCTATCATGGTAGGAGAAAATAAGGATGAAGGGACATGAGATCCTTTCAAAAAATTTCTTGAGGAACCCCTCACGCAACAAAGGAACGAGATGATAGATAGTTTCACGCAAATCCTTCGACGACTACCAACATGCGACACATCTTCTTCGAGTGGAGGCGCCACCCCCTTCAAGGTACAAATAAACTTCGATATTCCTGTATTTGAAGTTCAAATAGATGCAGATGGTGTAGACAAGTGGTTGAATCTACTAGGAGGGTATTTTTCTATCCATAACTTTTCGAATAGAGAAAATATTACTTTTGCACTTCTCAAAGTCGTTCCCCATGTCAAAGATTGGTGGGAAAATTTTTGTCAGGAAAGGGAAATAGAGGAACCCTCATTATTTACAGTCAAAACCACCTAGGAATCCTTCAGGGATTCTATTAAGGGACAATACTACCCTATTGGAAGTTATGATGACTTGTGTACCAAATGGACCACATTGGGGCAAGAAAGAGACCAAGGAGTGCCAGAGTTTACAAATATCTTCCATACCTTGTGCACCAAGATGGGTATCAAATATTCAGAGAGAAATATAGTGATAACGTATCATGGTGATATACATATATACATCCATACCAAAATGAAATTTCTAGACATCTCGTCCTTGGGCGCGGCCAACCGATATGCTGTCAAAATCGAGAAAAAGATCAAACAAAAGACGCGACAATTTGGGCCTGGGAACCCCTCACAGAAAAATTCAGGAAAGGGAGGACCCAACCCACAGAACAAAGGACAAAGAAAATATGGACAGTATCAAGACAACCAGTCCAAGCTACAAGAAAAGAAGGACACCGGAAAGACAAAGAAAGATATCGGGAAGTGATGCAACTTCCATAAGATCCCTTGGCATAACATTGCTGACAACCGCTCAAAGTAGTTGCTGGTGGCTGAAGTGAAATCCTCTAAATCAGATGCGGGTTTTGACTCTGAGTCAGAACCAGAAAGGGGAAGACAGATCATTGACTCAGAACCCAGTGCCACCGTTGCTACCACCAATCTCCAGCCTGATGAACCAGATGAGCCAGAAGAAGGAGAGTGCCTTTTCCATTCATAAATGTAGGTAAAAGGCACCGCGCTGCACTTCATCGTTGATAACGTTAGCCAGAAGAACCTAATATCAACAGAGGTTATCAAGTAGCTGGCCCTACCAAAATAATTTCACCCACAACCCTACACCATTGGATGGTTCCACCAAGGAAGCAATCTTCGAGTCAACCAATAGTGTTGACTGTCGTACGACATCAAGCCCTTCAAAGACGAGGTATTGTGTGATGTTGCTCCTTTCGAAGTTTGTGATGTTATTTTGGGCCAACCTTATTTATGGAAACGTCATGCTATATATGAGTCTAGGCCTTGTAGTGTTATTATTACTTTGAACAAGAAATTGTACAGGATACCCGAGGCAGTCCCACCTAGTGCTATTTCCTTGATCTCTGCCAAGGAATGAAGGAAGGTTATCTCTCAGATGGGGAAGTTTGTCTTCTTCATGATTCGCTCTCAGAATGAGCGAAAGATCATAGCCACATATAGGGTCTTTGCAACCGACCTCTCCACACAACAAAATCAAGTAGATAAGGTCGTTGAAGAATACTCGGATATCTTCTCCTCACCTACCAGGGTACCTTTTCACTGTTAGGTCAAGCACCCCATCGATATGACCCTTTATGCATCACTTCCCAATGGACCAATCTATCACCTCTCTATGTTAGAGAATGAGGAGATAAAGTGAAAGATCCATGAAATTCTCCACAAGGGGCATATCCATCCCGACTCATCACCTTGCGGGAGCCTAATATTGTTGGTACAGAAGAAATATGGAACCTGGCGACTCTGCATTGATTACTGGTCCCTGAATAAAATCACAGTCAGAAACCAGTGCCCAATTCCCCAAATCGACGACTTCCTTGATCAACTCATTGGGGCCAAAGATTTCAGTAAGATTGATCTGAAGTATGGCTACCACCAGGTCTCAATAGAACAGGCAGATGTATGGAAGAATTCCTTCAATTCAAAGGAAGGCATTTTTGAATGGTTGGTCATGCCCTTTGGTTTGAAAAATGATCCAACCACTTTCATGAGGATGATGGACGATATCCTATGACCATTCACCAATACTTTTGTAGTAGTGTATCTGGATGACATTCTCATTTACAAAAAGTCTTGGGTAGAACACTTGCAACATATTCAACAGGTTCTGCACACCTTACGACAACATAAGCTATACGCCAACTTGGAAAAATGCTCCTTCGGCATGGACATGGTCCATTACCTGGGCTACATCGTCGATCAACATGGCGTACATGTGGATCCAGTCAAGATCCAATTCATCTGTGACTGGCCAGCCCCAACCACACTCACTGATTTTCAGAGCTTCTTGGGCCTTGCCAATTTCTATCACAAGTTTGTGTTGGGATTCTCCCATATTGCATGGGCCCTCAGCCAAATAACCAAGGGTGGTAGTAAGGAAACATTTGCGTGGGTCCAATCCCAACAATAAGTGTTCGGTGATTTGAAGTAGTGCTTGTGCTCAGCCCCAGTAGTTTCACTACCAGACCTGCAACAACCCTTTGATATTGAGATAGATGGTTCAGACTATGCTTTGGGCATCATTCTCACTCAGCACGACCACCCCGTGGCCTATCATAGTGAGACACTATCAGATGTTGTCCGTAAGTACCCTACTTACAAAAAATAATTTTAATCCATTGTGCAAGCCTTCCTCCAGTGGAGACATTACATTCTTGGGAAGGAGACAGTCATCCACAATGATCATAAGATACTATAGTTCATGAAAACACAAGGGAAATTATAGAATGACAACCATCAAAAGTGGTATACATACTTACAACAATTCCACCTCGACATCAAGTATAATACAAGAAGCACCAACTGTTTCGTTGATTTCCTCAGTAGACCGCCAGTCGCGAAAGTCACCACGGTGCTAGCCTCTTGCAACCATGAGACCTATGTATGGCCCCAACTCTACGTGATAGACCTAGACTTTGCCACCACCTACCAAATGTTGAGAGCAAACACATTTGTCGATAATTTCCATATTCAGGATGGGTTGTTGTTTTGTTTAGGCCATATCTACATTCCATCAAGGGAGCGAGAAAAGATGATCTGGGAAGCCCTCTACAGTAGGGTGGTAGGAAACTTTGGTGTCGAAAAGACAGTGGCGATTATACCAAAAAATTTCTACTGGCCAAAATTTTGATAGGAGGTCAGCAAGTATATCAAGTCCTGCACTACCTGCACTATTTCCAAACCGACCACTAAGAAACAAGGCCTTTACACCCCTCTTCCTACTCCTGAGAAGCCATGGGAATCCATCTCAATGGACTACATATCAGTCCTCTCGTCCACCAAGCACAGAAATGACTGTGTTTTTTTGGCTGTTGATCGCTTTTCTAAAATGGCGATTTTGGTTTCCTGCAAGAATAGAATCACAGCATAAGCCATTTCCAAGATCTTGTTTGAACGAGTCTGGGTACATTTTGGAATCCCACAAACCATTTTCTTAGATCGGGACAGTTGATTTCTCAACACATTCTAGTCAAGCCTCTGGTCATTGCTGGACACCAAGCTCACCAAATCCACGGCCTTCCGCCCCCAGAAAGATGGCCAAACTGAGGTCGTAAATTGAATGATTGTGCATATCCTACACATGTATAATTCCAAGCACCCTTGCACATGGGACGAGAGCCTTCCCTATGTCGAACATAGTTACAATCGAGCCCTTCATAGCTCAAATGGACACAATCCCTTTCAGGTGGGGTTGGGATTCCAACCATTGGGTCCCATAGATGTTGCACTTCCCCTTGCGGTCACCTTGGTCGACTCATCTCCTACTCCAACTGAATCTAAAAAGCCACCCGGTTGATTGAGCGGATCCAACACATCCACAGATAGTTTCAGGATATCCTACAAATGTTCAATGACAAGTACAAGCAGTGCCATGATCAACATCGGGTGCCACATAAGTTTCAGATGGGTGACAAAGTTTGGTTGCACTTGCAGAAAGAATGCCTTATAGGACCCCATCGGAAGCTTAGCCCACTCTTTTATGGGTCGTGCACCATCACCAAGGTTGTGGGGGATAATTATTTTGAGCTCAACATTCCTCCTTTCCTTTGCCTGCACCTAATGTTCAATGTGGACCTCCTTTGGCCTTATTTCCCACCATTATTGGACACCTTAGATGTAGCAGAATAACTGACACCAATAGAGCTCAATGTTGACTGCATACAACAAGAATCCAATGATCATATTGTGGACACATAGATCAAGGGCACTTGACAACAAAGGATCCAACTTTATTGAGTCGTCAAAGCAGGGCATCTCCTGCACCAAGGCAAGTGTCTCACCAAGTGCCAAATTCAACAGAAATTTCCTCATCTGATGGGGTAACTCGACGCAATGGAGACCATTCCTTCCTAAGGAGGGAGGATTGATCCAGGTGGATATCAGTGGCCACCCACCTTTTCCAGTTAGCTCAAAACAACTTTCTGGCAATTTTGGTAATTTACTATTTTTAGCAGTTTTTCGGGTCCTGAACTTCTAGAGCCGTCTTGAGGCCCTAAACGACGTTTTTTTGGGTATCTACCAATAAAAAATATTCATCATGAAATTTTCATCAGCAATTGTATTCCTCAGATGGATCTTTCCAACGGACTATCGGGTGCCTAAAACGGAGATCGTATGCAAAAGTTACGACCCTGGGAAGTTGATGTACAGACTTACCCAAACGGGGCCCACATGACTTTTGGCGCTTCATCTCCTAGGGTTAGTTTTTGGATGTCTATGGTTTTTCAAACTCCTGTTTATTGTAAAAATTCCTTTAGAGCCTCATTGTAATCATCTTCTTGTGAATGAGCGCAGCCGTCACATCTCTTCTCAGAGATACGCTGCTACCATTCCAGCAAGCTTGTTTTCCGCTACATTTTATAGTTTCAACTTATTTCCTTATTGAATAGAAAACCAGTTCTATTGTATCTCTGTTATTCTGTGTTAAGCATATGTTAATGATCTGTAGTCATTTTGGTCTGCTCATAAAATCTAGATCGTTTGTTGGTGTCAACTATTTTGTGATCTCTGAGGTGTCCAATAATGGTGGGAAATATGGTCGGAGGAGGTCCACATTGAACACTGGGTGCAAGCCAAGGAAGGGGGGAGTGTTGAGCTCAAAAGCATTGTCACCCACAACCTTGGGTGATAGTGTGAGGCCCATAGAGAAGTGGATGGATCTTCCGATGGGGCCATGTAAGGCATTCTTTCTGCAAATGTAACCAAACCTTGTCTCCCACCTGAAACTTGTGATGTACCCAGTGTTGATCATGGCGTTGCTTGTACTTAGCATTGGATTTCCCAACCCCACCTGAAAGGGGCTATGTCCAGGGGAGCTATGGAGAGCCTTTTTGTAGCTATGTTGAACATAGGGAAGACTCTCATCCCATGTACACAAATTCTTAGAGTTATACATGTGCAGGATGTGCACAATCATCCAATTGATGACCTCTGTTTTCCCATAGGTTTGAGGGTGGAAGGAAGTGGGTTTAGTGAGCTTGGTGTCCAACAGTGACCAGAGAGTTGACCAAAATGTGCTAAGGAACATGTTGTCCCAATTGAAGATGATGTTCTATGGTATCCCAAAATGGACCCACACTCGTTCGAATAAGAGCTTGGCAGTATATTCCACCATGATGCTCTTCCTGCAGGCTGTGAGAATGGCCATCTTCGAAAATCGATCAACCACCACAAATACACAATTGTTGCCTTGCTTGGTGGATGTAAGTCCATACATGTAATCCATCGATATGGATTCCCAAGGCTACATGTTGATGATCTATCAAACTTTTGGCCAATAAAAATGTTTCTATAGAACACCCACAATTTTCTCCATGCCAAAATATCCTACCATTCGACTATAGTGAGCCTCCTAAATCAAATTTGCACACTTGCTTGTAGGAACACAAAGATGGCCCAAATGGCATAACAATCCATTCTGAAAGTGAAAATTGGTGACATTATCACTTGTACCCAAGAGATTATAGGTGGTGGCGAAGTCATGATCTCGCTAATAAAGTGGGGGTCATGCAAATGCCTCATGCCCACAGGAATGGAGAACATTGGTGAGTGAAACCACGAGAGGTTGACTGAGGTAGTCAATGACACGATTTGTGCTCCTTGTATTATACTTGATGTTGAGATGGAACTGCTACAGGTATGTGGACCACTTTTGATGGCGGTCATTATGCAACTTCTTTTGTGTCTGTATGAACTACAGAGGCTTGTGATCAATGTGGATTATGGTCTCCTTTCCTAGAATGTAATGTTTTCATTCACAACATGCTTTCACAATGGAATACATTTCCTTATCATAGGTGGGGTATTTCTAGATGGTATTTGAGAGTTTCTCACTATGGTATGCTACTGGATGACCGTGTTGAGTGAGAACTGTGCCTACAACATAGTCGGATGCATCAGTCTCAGTATAGAACGATTGTTGTAGATTGGGTAAGGAGAGTATTGGAGTTGAGCACGAGCAATTCTTCAGATCATCAAATGCTCATTTTTGTGCCTTCCCCCATGCAAACTTTTCCTTTCCACCTCCCTTGGTCACTTGGATAAGGGCCCATGCAATATGGGAGAATCTGAACATGAAAATTCGATAGAAGTTGGAAAGTCCCAAGAAGCTCCGAAGCTCGGTTAGTGTGGTCGGGGCTAGCCAATCATGGATAACTTGGATCTTAGCTGGATCCAAATGTACCCCATGCTCGTCAACAATGTAGCCCAAGTATTGGACCTTGTTCATGCCAAAGGAGCATTTTTCCAAGTTGGCATATAGATTGTGTTACTGCAAAGTGCTCAAAACCTATTGAATATGCTCCATGTGCTCTTCCCAAGTTCTATTGAATATGATTATGCCATCTAGATATACCACCATAAAATATTTGGTGAAGGGTCTCAATACATCATCCATCAACCTCATGAAAGTAGTTGGTGAATTTGTTAAGCCAAAGGGCATGACCAACCATTCGAAGTGACCTTCTTTAGATTTGAAAGTTGTCTAAAGAACATAAAAAATTGCAAGGGGATCAATATCACACAATACCTCGTCTTTGAAGGACTTGTTGTCATAGGGAAAATGACACTGTTGGCTGACGTGAAGATCTCTTTCTTGGCAAAGCCAACTGATGGTGTAGGGTTGCGGGTGCAACGTCATCGGTAGGTCCAACCACTTGATGACCTCTACTGAGATCATGTTCTTCTGACTGTCGCTATCAACAATGAAATGAAGTGAATCCCCATTTACCCACATCAGTGAGTGAAAGACGTGTTCCCCTTCCTCTGGTTCTTTTGGTTCTCTTGGATGGACTTTGGTAGTAGCGAAAATGGTGTTGGGTTCAGAATAGATCATTCGCTTCCCTCCTTTTGGATTTGATTTGGAGTCAGAATCTGCCTCTGAATCAGAAGATTTCAACTCGACCACCAGTGACTGCTTGGAACGACATTCTTCGGTGTTGTGCCAAGGGATTTTATGGTATTCACACCACTTTCCCATGTCCTTCTTCGAATTTTCATTACCCTTCTTGTGTTTTGGCTTGGACTGGTTGTCCTGAGAGTGGCCATCTTTTCTCTGTCTCTTGTTTTGTTGGTTGGGGTCGTCTTTTCTCTGCGTCGGCTGTGTTGATGAGCGTAAATAACACACCGTCAACTGGAAGGATAGATCAGGTCCGGGGATTTCTAATTAACGTAAGCCATTTGGTATGATCTCTACTGACGGGTTTAATGGCTCCGTTAGATAACTAAGGTCCTAAAATAATGAAAGAAGATAAACTAACCTAAAGTTATAACTGCGATACTATGTACACAAATCTAATTATTTACAAGTACTAAACAGAAAAATAAATATGAACATGTGATTATGAAAAAAATAGTTAAAATTTGCAAGTTTTGGTGGATGTCTTGCGAAATCAATGATTTTGTAATTATTGGCGAAGTAGATAAAGAAAGCACGCATTTTTATATTTTCTGTTTTATAATTTAAAATCTAAGAATTCTAAGGATACTAATAAAATGTAGTCTAAAACAAGAAGAGAATAAGGGCCATAGCCAATTTAAATTGCCTCATTTCATTGAAAAATAAATTAATGATATAAATTAAATGTGAACAAAACTAACCTGAGATTAGCCTTATCTTGTTTCTATGTCCCTGTGCAATCCAAACTTCCAGTTATCTTGCCTGTGAGAGAAATCTAAAACAGGCATATGCTAACATCTCCTGAGTAAACTCAAAGTGTTTTCAGGAGCCAAGATATAAGAAGAAAAGAATAAACATATAGATCTAATGACCTTGTAATGATGAATTTTTATAGTAAAATAAATTTTAATGTGTAGCATTCATATGATATATCAACCCAACTTCAAGTATAAATCACTGATATTAAAGTGAAATAACGATCACATATATAATATACGAAACAACAAATTATAGACAAACTTTAAAGCACTGAATAAAATGAAACATTATATGCTATTGAGGCTAAAGCTGTGTAACATATTAATATCCCATAATATAAGAGTCAAAACATAAATGGGACAGTTTCACGCTGGTCTAAAGCCGAAATGTGAACAACTTGTCCATTCAATTATGAGAATTACATGTCCATAATCTGTTTCAAGCAAAGATGTCTTTCACTAACAAAGTGAACAGTATTTAAAGTAACCTGGGATCCAAATAATCATATCTCATAGAATAGAGTTGAATCTCCCAAAATCAAGTAATATTACAAAAATAGTGGATTGGAAACCACTCATAACAGAGTTGGTTTATTAAAAATTTAAATCAAAGTGTTTATAAAACATAAAGAAGGAGAAACTACTAATCATTTAGGCGTGTGATTGAAAATATTTCCTCCAAATAATCAGTAGCAAAATCTCCCATTTCTTGAGAAAAGAAAAACCAATTTGATAAATTAGAAAAACAATTACTAATAACTATTTTTTTATTACAAGAGACTTGGCTACAAAATCAAATATTTTGTAGCTGGTCTTAATTTTAGTAAGTGAAATCAAACTTCAAATCTACGTATTTCGAGTTAGATAAAAATGAAAGGAAAATAAGATTGTTTTACCATTAAAATTTAACTAAAGAGGGGTCATATAGTTCAAAGTTTATTATTGCCTTGACACTGGTCACATTCTTGATGACTATGTTTCCAAATTTCTTGATATGCTTAGTCTCCCTCTCTGCATGCGCCTTGAGATCGAGGTTTTCTTGCCTCAAAAAACCATTCTGAGAAGTCAGAGTTTTAATTCGGGCCTATAAGAGAGGGATGTCAGTATAGTAACACTCAACCCAATCGAAACAACCATCACAGTGTACAGGGGAGATGGCAGGTCGACAAAGGACACAATCAACCAAGGGTGCTTCAGTCTTACCTGCTGTTTGCTTCAGATCTTGCCTAATACCGGAGAATACTTCTTTACCTTTAAGGCATGGTGGTAAATTTGTCACGAAATCATAAGGGTCAGAATGAATGATAACCTCCCTCGTGGAACCCTGAATCTCTGGATCTTCCCGAACAAGAAAATCCTTTATCTCAGGATCTGAACCCTCATCGATCTAGATAGGATCGATCGAGCTCAAATGAGTATTGTTTTGGTTCCTTATTTTCCTATAGATTAGGTGACCCACTTTCTTGTTCTTGAAACCCAAGTCTGTACATTGTTGTTTCCTTCCTCTACAACATTTATTAACATCAGTCTCAACACTAGCATCATTCACAGGCACATGAGGATCATTTCCCTCCAATTTGGCATTCACCTATTCAGGATATCTACACATTAATCCTTTATCTAGAGGGGTTTTATAAACAAACTCTGGTTCGTCAATTGAATTTACGAACTGTCTTTTAACCACTGGCTCGTTCGAGTTAGGGTTTGGAATTAAGAGAGGGTTGGCTGTAGGATCAGCCTGGGAGAAACCATTTCTCAAAAACATCTCCCAACTGTCACCTATGGTCGACAAATGATGCATCAACAAGATGTTAACAAATCCATGGTGGAACAGGCTCGAGTTGACACTCTATCACTTGTATCATTTTGACATCTTACAAAGACTCATCAATAAATAAAAGGACATATCTAAATCGAAACCTATGAAATTCATGAGAAAACGGATATGGTAGAGAAAAGCCAATCCGTATCTACCCTCGCATGTAACGAATTGTTTCATAATTAACATCAAACTATGCCATCTAGGTTTTAACAGAGTGATAAGAATACCTTTGATGCAGCAAGTGGTTTTACGAGATGTCATGAACAGACTCCACGGGACTTCTTCTATTCGAGCGTTTTTGAACAATTTTTCTCCCTTTGAGGGGAGCCCTGTTTCTTTGCTCATGAATTCCTCGGTCAATTCTAATTGTACGTCTCCTATCTTAGCTCTAAAACCATCAAAGGTTTGTGCGAATTCTTTTTCCACCTGAAGATTATAACCCTAGAATTTTTCGAGGAAAACATCCTAGCCATGAATATTTAAGTCATCGATAGCATCGTCATGGGATAGTAAGGTCTGACATCCATTCGGCTCTATGCGAACGACGGGCGCCATGACCACTGTAACTAGAATGAAACGAAGATTACTCTGAATAGTTTTAGGTTTGAATCGCGTGAGCAACATAAACAAGTCTGAATGGAGAGTAGAAACACGAAAATAATAGAGCCTGAGAGTTAACATAACTCGGATAGTGGGAATGAAAACCAGACGGTTCATTGTATCCCTTACCATGTCTCGCAATGAGTGCCAAAATTATAGATTGCCAAACCCTATGCCGATAATGAATCACTTCATTAATTTTTTGAGCCAGCATGGTAAGGTGAGTACTCGAGTACAACAGGTATGTACTCATTGATATGAATGTTGATACGACCATTGAAATCATAAAAAGGATATGAAACAATTAACCAAAGTTCTTCATGAATCAAAGCAATTCGATAGTGAACCACCAAACCATTGAAACAATAATAATCGTATTAAGACAAAAATGGATCCAACAACCATTTGATAAGATTTTCATTTTAATTGAGTATGGACGACCTTTAAAAAGATGTTTCTAAGGCACAAAAAATTATAACACCAAGCTGAGTTTTATGTTTAATTCATGCTTGCAGTCATGAATTAAAATAAAACGAATGGAAATGCAAACCATAAGAAATTAATAACGAAAGATTTTAATCCAACAATAATTTCGAAACTCTAAAAAATGTTTACAAAATTGAGGTGATGGCATCTATAGACAAATGCAATTTCATCCAATCGTGTTAAATATCAAAATCGTGTGTGGTTGCCAACAATGGTGACGTACTGGACAAAGCAGTTATCTCTGCATCACCAGAAAATTCGTGTTAGGGTGAATCATAAAGAATGAATTTTTATGAAACAGTTCACAGTAGGTCAAGTATCCTAATCATAACTTAGAAAATAACATAGTCTAGAATTGGATGTGTTTCTTTCAACAATGAAATATGGTATCAAATCTAGATTCGGAGTGAAATGATGTTTAGGCAACCGACTCCGATACTGCTAACAGGGCCACTGCTGCTAGAAAGCATCCGTAGCCTAAAAAAGGATGTCATTTAACCCACTCAAACACCTCTATCCTATCCAAGAGTTGTTCATTCATGATAAATAACATCTTTACTTTTGATAAATTCAAAAGGACATACCTGAAAATTTTCTTAAACCCGACATTGCTTCGCTACTAGCAGGCCTGTTCAGTACCCCGACAAAGTTGCCTTGACATCATGCATGCCTTCACCTGTTTCCAACAGACCTGTTCAATGTCTCAACAGGTTTATAGACACTTCCCACACCTTGCATTGCTTTCAACTCTCTAGAATTTGTTTACAAATTTGAAAAACTTTATGAGATTCAAGAGAGCGGGGTGATGCTAAAAAAATCTCAGATTTTGAAAACAAAGCTTGATCTTTTACAACTTATTTTCTCGTTTGACGACCTTTATCATGATCTGAAAACTTAGATTTCTGTTAAGAAACCATCTCGAGGATAGGAAGGTATAATCGAGTTGTTTTCCCTAAAACAGGGACAACGTTAAGAGTTTTATTAATGATAATCATGTCTTCTCGTATTTTTAGAGAGAAAGCAGGAACACTGTTTTGAACATAAAATTTCTTCTACTAATCTGAGTTTAAGCGTTTACAACACTGGTGCTTTGAAAGTCATCAACTGTTTCTCTTGGATAAAAAAATTTATTTCCCTTCCACAAACGAAATGGTAACTCAGACATAATTATTCAGAAATAAATCAAAATCAAGCAAAATGAAAAGAACCAAAATTAAAAGAACAAANAAAAAAAAAAAAAAAAAAAAAAAAAAAAAAAATGTACAAAGGGGTGAATCTGGAATCATCAGGTGAAATAAATTTTGAGAGCCTGGCCAATCACTGAGAAAGTCTCTAGCTGTCCCTCTAAATTATGCAAGACGGAAATTATGCAAGACGGAAAGTGCCAGGACCCAAATTTTCAGAAATTACAAATGGTCCCAACCACATATTCTGGAACTTGGTGTGTTCCCCTTTTCCTTCATGATATTTGTCCCACTTGAGAACCAAGTCTCCAACATCTAAATTCCTATCTGAAGAAGAGTTTGAATCAAACCAAATCTTTACAATTTGCTAATGCTGATCCAATTTCTTCTTTTCTTGTGTTCTCACTTCCTCTAGTTTCAATAAGGTGTTTATTCAATTTTCTAGAGGAGGGCACTCTTCTTCTTGAACTTTCTGCGACGATTTCCATGAGGGAAGTAAAACATGTGAGTGGAGAATTTCTTCTCTTCCATAACTGAGAAAGAAAGGGGAATTACCAACAGAGGCCTTTGGGGTTACCCTATCATCCCAAAGTGCATTATATAGTGCATTGTGCCAATTTTTGTGATTTTCTGAAACTGTTCTCTTAATGATCTCGATTAAATTTTTATTCTTTGATTTTGCTAGGCCATTTCCTTGAGGATAGTAGCTTGCATAATACTTCAGTTTGATCGCTTTTTCCAAAGAAAAAACGTTCATATCAAGGGATGAAAATTAAGAGGCGTTATCAAAGACCAGACATTTAGGAACACCGAATTGAGCGATGATATGAGAGTTTACGAAAGATACTACCTGATTTGTGTTCACCACTTTCAAAGGTACAACCTCAGACCATCTAGTAAAATAATCCATTGTTGTAAGGATATATTTATGCTGCTGCTGCGAAGAAGGATTGATTGGTCCTATGATGTCAAATACCCATTGCTAAAAAGGAGAATCTACAGTAACAGGCTGCAAAGGGAATGCTGCCTTTTTCACCCGTCCTACAACCTTTTAACAGATTATGCATTTACGACACAACGCATGGGCATCTTTAAAAAACGAGGGCCAATAGTACCCAACTCTTAGCACTTTATGAGTAGTGGTATCTCCACTGAAGTGACCACCGGCTTCACCTACATGGAGTTCATATAACACTCTCTCCGACTCTTCCTTTTCCAAACAATGCATGAGAACACCCTCAAAGTTGTTTCGAAATAATACATCATTGATTAATTGGAAAGATGCATATTTTAGTCTAAGTGCTCTTCAGTTTTTAGGATCAAGATTACGGGGAGCAGATCCATGTGTCAAATAAAATTTAATTTCTTCATACCGAGAATTGTCAGTAGCTTGTGCACAACTGATTTGTTTTTTGTTATGCTGATTTACAGTTAAGGTGTTGACTTGACTTTCATGTTCTTCAACTAAATCAACCACTAGTTTACATAGGCCTTGACCTCTAAAAATCTGTGCAGGGGTTATTTCGAGGTCATATTCTTGTAATGACGTCATCCAATTTTCCATTTTCTCACCCAGTTCCTTTTGTACTAATAGGTTTCTTATAGCTGGGTAAGGAACAATAACCTTGGTTCTGGATTTCAACAGGTATGACCAGAAGTGTTTCACTTCTTTAAAAACAACATATGCATGTTGATCTACTGTAGGGTAGTTAAGTTATGCTCCTTTGAAAGATGAGATCATGAAGGCAATGGGTATCTCATTGCTTTCGTCATTTTTCTGTGTTAACACAACAACATAATATCAATTTGACGCAAAAGTGTAAAGAGTGAAATACTGAGAAAAATCAAGACTCATCAAGAAAGGGGATTGTATTATTTCTTTTCTAATTGAATCGAAAGCCTGAATTTCTTGTGGTCCCCAATGATACAAAACATCATTTTTAATTAAATTATGTAATGGTCTTACCATTTCCGAGAATCTTGGGACAAATCTTATGACGAAATTAATCTTGCCCAAAAAGGATTGCATGGCCTTTTTGGAAGAGGGAGGGGAAATTTTAGCGATAGTTTGGGTTCCTTCAGGGTCAATAATCATTCCATTTTTAGACACTATAAACCGAAGTAGTTTAACTTGCTCTACTGCAAAGAATGATTTCTTAGGGTTGAGAGATATGCCGAACTTGTGACATCATTCCAAGACAACCCTTAGGTGAGACAAGTGATCTCTCTTGTTTTTAGAGAATACAGTGACATCATCAAGGTAAACCATGACCGACTGGTTAATAAGGCCATGAAAATAAATGTCCATTTCTCTCTAGAAAGTGGCACCGACATTTATCAATCCAAAAGGCATTTTCCCGTAGGCATAAGTGCCCCATGGGGTACAAAAAGTGGTTTTAAGCTGATTTGAGGGAGACATGAGGACCTGGTTGTATCCCAAAAATCCATCTAGTAAATATAGTTTTTTGGAGCCAGACACCTGCTGTAGAATTTGTTCCATTAGAGGAACATGGTAGTTATCTTTATCTGATGCTCGGTTCAAGTTCCGAAAATCGACACAAAGTCGAATTTCACCACTTTTCTTCCTTATAGGGACTAGATTAGACACCCATTGTGTGTGCCTTACCGAGAAAATTATCCTTGCAGTTAGTAATTTATTCAGTTCTTTTTTAACAGTGGGTTCTAATTTAGGGTGCATCTTCCTCAATTTCTGTTGAAAAGGTTGAGTCTGGGGTTTCATGGGGACGACATGTTGTACGATATTAGGGTCGAATGTTTTCAAGTCATCATACATCCAGGCAAAAACTTCTTTAAATTATTTAAACAAATTTATAAAAGCATATCGTTCTTGCTCGGAACATCCTATTCCCAGATTGATATTTTGAGGATTTTCCTTTGTTCCTAAATTAACCGTCTCATAAATGAAAGAAGAACTAGTCATTTTACAATTAAATCTCCCTCTAATTTTATCATGCAAGTCATAACATTTATCTAGTCTTACAAAATATATGGGGATAGATTTTACCAAATCGGATGTCGATTTAGGAGATCTAGGATACGATATTACCATGAAGTTTCATAGATTTTCATCTTGAGTGCCTTCATCAATGATTGCACCTTGAAAAGTATTTTCATGTGCAGAAAGATGATGATCTATTGGTCATCATCGAATACTCTCAAGTTTGTGATATTATCTGGGATCGATGACCTGAACAACAATTCAATCGAAAATGCATTAAGGGAAAGACCTTCAGCGGGTAATAGCTTAGAAGCAACATTGGCCAATAAATCATCTTCCAAATTACTTAATCTAGGGATGGAATTTATGTTAAATATTGAAAATTTTTGCATCAAACTCCATACCTCGGTTTGGTATCTTTTCATATGTGGTGATAAGAAATGTATGACATTTCTTACCTTCTTAACCACGATTTATGAATCACCAAATAACATCAAATTTTGGACGTCCATATCCAAAGATTTCCTAAGTCCTTGTAGAAGTGCTTCGTACTCAACAATGTTAATTGTGCACTCAAACTCTAACCTGCAAACAATAAAAGTTTTATTACCTGTAGGATCGATGAGCACACAACCTGCATCTGCTCCTTCTTTGGATTTGGATCCATCAAAGTATAATGACCATATTTGGGCTTCATCAACAGTACTTGGCATACTTGGAAAAGATGATGTCTGAGTATAAGTCATAACTTCTGATTGCTTCCCAGGATCAGTAATAGGAGAAATTTCGGCCATGAAATTACCAAAGACGATATTCATTCCCCGAATTTCAAATGAATTAGCTGATGCAATGAAAGGTTTGTTTGCATCATTTATATCGGTCATGGTATACTTAAGATAGCGTTCTCTGTTTATCCCGATTTCGTTGGGTTGTCCATTTTCAGATAGCCACAAATGAGACCAATCTGTGGAAAAGTAATCATGCAGCTATTGTGACCAGTCCCTGCGTAAAAACAAACCGTAAACTTTAGGGATATCAACAACGATAATGTCAATTATTTGATGAACCTTAGGACTATAAGGTAATCTAAGCAGAACATTCTTAAGCTCACCAATTACCTTAACGTTTGTTCAATCTAGCTGGATGATATTGAGATCAGAAGGTTTAACTTCCGCATTAATTTTATGACAAATAGATAGAGGCATCACATTTGACGATGCACCAGAATTGACCATGCAATTATGTACATTCCTATTGAAAATTTCAAAGGTTAACAAAAAAGTGGGACATTTTTTCAGGCATTGACAACAAAATTCTGTTGATTTTTAGTTGTTGTCCCTAAAATAGTTTTATTTACATTTTCTACTGTTTTTCCTACTAAATCCCTTTTATCTGGAAGTTCAGATGTCGTTATAGTAGGGATTTTTTTGGCATTATTTGAATCTATTTCTATTGATTTCTTGCTGCTAGGATCGTTGTTTTTACTGTTTTCAGCGATATTTTGAAGCATTTTCTACAAAATTAGGGGAAATTTTAGTAGCTCAAAGACATAAATGTTATCTCTCAGTTTTTTTGGATCCTCAATTAAATCATATTCTAAAACTGGAGTTGCTAAGCTCTGTTTAATTTCATCTTTCTTTGACTGTTTTGGAAACACAATTTTACCGACTTCAGAAGAGGGTTTGTTTTGCGTTTTTCTCCTTGTGTTGTAGGGGTGAACGGTTTCAAAATTTTCTTGGAAGATACTATCCGACAAGTGACCGAAGACATTGGGAGATGGTTCCTCTTCTTCAGGTTCTTCTTCCTCAACTACATTTTCAGAATTTTCGGGAGGGGCAGAGGCAAAATTATCATGTGCTTCTAAGATGGTTTGCGAAGCATACTGTAAACTTTTGAAATTTAAACCTTCAGTGGTCGAGTTTGGCCGGTTGGGAGGAAAAGATTTTCTGAAAGGAGGTTTGAAAATTCCTTTTCTTGTTGATGCCTCCTTGGCTGATCTCTTCAAGTCAATGACCTGATTAGACAGTTTTTGGAAAGCTTTCTACAAGCTTTCTAAGTCTAAAGTTTCCGATTGATTTTTAGTTTGAGGAGGTCTAGTAAGGATCTTTATTTTCTTTTTAGAGAATGAAGTTGTTTCAACTTCACTACTAAGATTATCTTTCAGGATCAAAATATCCTTTTCAATTTGGCTTTCCTCGTCAAAGGCTTCAAGCAACATGTTCCTTTTAGACCTTTTGACCCATATGGATATATTATTGTGCAAGGATTTAACAAAATATGAAATGATTAAACTTTTAGCGTGCATTGAATCTGCAGGGATTTTATTCTTTAAAGTAAGAAATCTTTGGTTAAAATCTTTCACTCTTTCCTTAGGATTCATCTTCAAGCTGGAAAGTTCCATAATCAAGACTTCAAGAGATTTATCATCTCCGAATTTTTCCAAGAAACAAGTTTGAAATTTTTCCCAATAGATAATGGTTTGGGGTTGTTGAGAGAAATACCATGTGGAGGCATTTCCCTCAAAAGTGTAAAGGAATAATCAGCATACTGCATCCTCCTGTTCAACACTCTAGAGTCTAATGGCCAACATAAATTTTTTGATATGATCCTCAACAGACTTCTTTGAGTCTAGATCAAATTTGGGCAGCCATTTCTTCGGATGTTTCGGTAATGGGTGTTGGGGTCTGGGTATAGCCACGACATCTTGATCGAGCCAAGGTTTGGCAGGATTGTTTTGATTTTCCATGGGAGTTAGTGGTGTAGAAGGTTGAGATGGTTCTAATGAAGAACTGACTTTGTCTGAATATTCTCCTCCTAAAGAGGATGGAGATGAACCATGTGGGGAAGGTGGGATACCAGATCCTTCGGATCCAAGGGTAGGTGTTTCGATAAGATTGGTGGTATTATCACCTAAAGTATTTTGGAGTAGAGCAGTTCCTTGTAGTTGTTCTCGGATATCTGAGAAATCTAGGGGTTGATTAAGTGGCCTACCAGGTTGTCTGATATGGGCTAAGGCACTATGCGTTCTTATGAGTGAATGATGAACAATTTCTTGGATGTCAGCCCCTTGAGAAACTGGTGTCATTGGTTCAACAGGAATCTCAAGGTTATCGTTTGACGTAATCGTTGTTTCAAGTGTAACGTTGTTGTCTAAGAAACTACGTGTTACAACATGAGAGCGAGTGTGTGGGGCAGGAGTCTTTCGACCTCCATGTGCCATCAATTAAATTCAAGCCCTCCTTCTAGCGCCATTTGTTGACGAGCGTAAATGAAACACCGTCAACTGGAAGGATAGATCCAGTCCGGGGTTGTCTAATTAACCCAAGACATTTGGTATGATCTCTCATGATGGGTTTAATGGCTCTGTTATCCAACTAAAGTCCTAAAATAATGAAAGAAGATAAGCTAACCTAAAGATATAACTGTGATACTATGTACATAAATCTAATTATTTACAAATACTAAACATAAACATAAATATGAACATGTGATTATGAAAGAAATTAAATGTGAACAAAACTAACCTGAGATTAACCTTATACTGTGTCTATGTCCCTGTGCAATCCAAACTTCCATTTATCTTTCCTGTGAGAGAAATCTAAAACATGCATATGCTAATGACCTTGTAATGATGAATGTTTACGGTAAAATAAATTTTAATGTGTATCATTCATATGATATATCAACCCAACATCAAGTATAAATCACTAATATTAAAGTGAAATAACGATCACATATATAATATATGAAACAACAAATTATAGACAAACTTTAAAGCATTGAATAAAATGAAACATTATATTCTATTGAGGCTAAAGTTGTGTAACATATTAATATCCCATAATATAAGAGGCAAAACATAAATGGGACAGTGTCACGCTGGTCTAAAGATGAAATGTGAACAACTTGTCCATTCAGTTCTGAGAATTACATGTCCATAATTTGTTTCAAGCAAAGATGTCTTTCACTAACAAAGTGAACAGTATTTAAAGTAACCTGGGATCCAAATACTCATATCTTACAGGATAGAGTTGAATCTCCCAAAAGCAAGTAATATTACAAAAATAGTGGATTGGAAACCACTCATAACAGAGTTGGTTTATTCAAAAATTAAATCAAAGTTTTTATAAAACATAAAGAAGGAGAAACTACTAATCATTTAGGCGTATGATTGAAAATATTTCCTCCAAATAATCACCAACAGAATCTCCCATTTCCTGAGAAAAGCAAAACCAATTTGATAAATTAGAAAAACAATTACTAATAACTAATTTTTTAATACAAGAGACTTGGCTACAGAGTCGAAGATTCTGTAGCCAGTCTTAATTTTAGTAAATGAAATCAAACTTCAAATCTACTTATTTCGAGTTAGATAAAAATGAAAGGAAAATAAGATTGTTTTACCATTAAAAGTTAACTAAAGAGGGGCCATATAGTTCAGAGTTTATTATTGCCTTGACACTAGTCACATTCTTGATGACTATGTTTCCGGATTTCTTGATACGTTTAGTCTCCCTCTCTGCATGCTCCTTGAGATCAAGGGATTTTTTCCTCAAAAAATCATTCTGAGCAAATAGAGTTTTAATTCGGGCCTATAAGAGAGGGATGTCGGTATAGTAACGCTCAACCCACTCGAAAAACCATCAAAGTGTACAGGGGAGATGGTATGTTGACGAAGGACACAATCAACCAAGGGTGCTTCAGTCTTACCTATTGTTTACTTCAGATACCGGAGAATCCTTCTTTACCTTTAAGGCATGGTGGTAAATTTGTCACAAAATCATAAGGTTCAGAATGAATGATAACCTCCCTCGTGGAACCCTGAATCTCTAGATCTTCCTGAACTAGAAAATCCTCTATCTCAGGATCTAAACACTCATCGATCTCGATTGGATCGATTGAGCTCATATGAGTATCATTTTATTTCCTTAGTTTCCGAGAGATTAGGCAACCTGCTTTCTTGTTCTTGAAACCCAAGTCTATACACTATTGTTTCCTTCCTTTACAATGTTTCTTAAAATCACTCTCAACACTAGCATATTTCATAGGCACATGACGATCATTTCCCTCCAATTCAACAGTCACCTCTTTAGGAGATCTAACCAGTAATCCTTTATCTATAGGGGAATAATCAACAAACTCTGGTTCGTCAATTGAATTTACAAACTGTCTTTTAACCACTGGCTCATTTGAGTTAGGGTTTGGAATTAAGAGAGGGTTGGCTATAGGATCATCATGGGAAAAACCATTCCTCAAAAATATTCCCAACTATCACCTATGGTCGACAGATGATGCATCAACAAGATTTTAACCAATCCATGGTGGAATAGGCTTGAGTTGACACTCTGTCTCTTGTATCATTTTGACATCTTATAAAGACTCATCAATAAGTAAAAGGGCATATCTAAATCGAAACCTATGAAATTCATGAGAAAAAGGATATGGTAGAGAAAAACCAATCTGTGTCTACCCTCACATGTAACGAATTGTTTCATAATTAACAACAAACTATGCCATCTAGGTTTTAATAGAGAAATAGGAATACCTTTGATGCAGCAAGTGGTTTTACGAGATTTCATGAACAGACTCCACAAAGCTTCTTCTATTCAGGCGTTTTTGAACCATTTTTCTCACTTTGAGGCGAGGCCTGTTGCTTTTCTCATGAATTGCTCAGTCAATTCTAATTGTATGTCTCCTATCTTAGCTTTGAAACCATCAAAGGTTTGTGTGAATTCGCTTTCCACCTCAAGATTATAACCTTGGATTTTTTCGAGGAAAACATCCCAGCCATGACTCTTTAAGTCATCGATAGCATCGTCATGGGATAGTAAGGCCTAACATCAGTCCGGTTCTATGCGAACTTCGGGCACCATGACCACTGTAACTAGAATGTAACGAAGATTACTCAAAATATTTTTAGGTTCGAATCGCACGAGCAACAGAAACAAGTCTGAATGGAGAGTAGAAACATGAAAATAATAGAGCTTGAGCGTTAACATAACTCAGATAGTGGGAATGAAAACCAGACAGTTCATTGTATCCCTTACCATGTCTCGCGATGAGTGCCAAAATTACAAAGTACCAAACCCTATGCCGATAATGAATCACTTCATTAATGTTTTGAGCCAGCATGGTAAGGTGAGTACTCGAGTACAATAGGTTTGTATTCATTGGTATGAATGTTGATACAACCATTGAAATCATAAAAAGGATATCAAATAATTAACTGAAGTTCTTCATGAATCAAAACAATTCGATAGTGAACCACCAAGCCATTGAAACAATAATAATCGTATTAACACAAAAATTGATCCAACAACCATTTGATAATATTTGCATTTTAATTGAGTATGGGCGACCTTTAAAAAGATGTTTCTAAGGAACAAAAAATTATAACACCAAGCTAAGTTTTACGTTTAATTCATGCTTGCAGTCATGAATTAAAATAAAATGAATGAAAATACAAACCATAAGAAATTAATAAGGAAAGATTTTAATCCAACAATCATTTCAAAACTCTCAAAAATGTTTACAAAATTGAGGTGATGGTAGCTACAGAAAAATGAAATTTCATCCGATCGTGTTAAATATCAAAATCGTGTGTGGCTACCAACAGGCTATGAGGAGTTTTTAGATCCAAAGTCTTGCCTCTTCTGCTTAAATTTATGCTCGATATTGACAACATATATATAAGCTACACCTAATGATGCGATGTCCAAAAAATCCATTTTTGTTTGAATGTATCTATGCAGAGAGACACAACATTTGAGCACCAGGTGTCGTTCAGAGTCTCTGATACCCAATTTGGTGCGCAGGGTATGGAAAATGTTGGTGAAATCTAGTACTATCTGTTCCCTTTCCTGATGCAGCGTGGTCCATCTTGTGTACTGGTCATCATAGCTTCCAACATGGCAATACTTTTCTTTAATGACATCCCTGAATGAATCCCATGTGGGGGCAACCACAAATATTGCAGATTCCTCTATGGCCCTTTGCTCAGAGTAAGTATCCCACTAGTCCTTAAAATGGGGGACGACCTTGAGGAGTGAAAAAGTAATCTTTTCCTTGTCGAAAAATTTTTGGACCGAAAAGTACCCTTTGAGAAAATTCATCCATTTATCTACAACATTCACATCTATTAGTCCTTCAAATAATGGAATATACAAATTTACTTTTACCTTGAAGGGGGTTGCATGGACGCTTGATGAAGATGTGTCTCTTGTGGGCAATTGCCGAAGGATCTGTGCAAAGTCATCCATCATTTCTTTCCTTTGTTGCATAAGGGATTCCTCGAGCAACATTTTAAAAGGATTTCCTGCTCCATCATCTTTCTTCTCGTCCCCAATGGGTTGTTTTCGGGCTTGGTGCAACCGATCTTGCAAAGGTTCAACTGGTTCGAGTACCAAATTCTTGTACCTAGATCTTGTCGGGGACATGCACAAAAAAAAAATAAATGAAGAGAAGACCACTCTGATACCACTGATCCAGATTTATGAGCGAGAGGAAATGAATAATAGACTGAATACAATAACACAAAGATACAAAGAACAACAATAGATATTCAATGAAAAATAACTTCTATTAAATAAATAAAATAGGCTGAAATTGTAAAACCGCAGAATTGAAAAAAACTTTCTTGAATGGTGGTAGCTATCTCTGAGAAGACATGTGGTTGCTACGCGCATCTGTCTGAGCATAATGATTACAATGTGGCTCTAGAGGCCTTTTTAACATTATTCATGAATGCCAAAACTCTAGACATCCAAAAACCTAACCCTAGGAGATGAAACACTAAAATTTATGTGGGCCCCGATGGGTAAGTTGGTACCTCAACTTCTCGGAGTCGTAACTTTTGCATATGACCTCCGTTTTATGTGCGTGATAGCGCGTTGGAGAGGTATTTCAAGAACTACACATTATATTGTCAAACTCTGACTTTGTCATAGTTTGACTGTGGCAAGCCAAAAAAAAATTGTTTAGGGCCCCAAAACGACCCTAGAAGTATATAAAGATGTACTGACATGAAAACTTCCAAAATAAGCCAGTTGGATAAGGTGGGCGGCCACCAATCTTCACCTGGAAGCTGTGCAGGGCTTCAAACAACCCCGAAAGTGTAGAACCCACAATTACAAAGAATTACAAAAGAACGTGATGAACTAAAAACTGTAAAGAGGAGCCAGTTGGAATAGGTGGGTGGTGACCAATATCCACGTGGATCACCCCAAATAAGAAAACCAACTTCCAATGGGGCTTAATGATTCATTCAACAATATCTGGTTATAATGTTATTCATCCTCTTCTTCTTGGCCAAAAGACCCATTGAGAATGAAGGTGAGGGAAGAAATGGAGAGATTTTGACAGGGGGGGGAGAAGATAAGGGGAAGATCGTTAGCCATGACCCTTCATTCTCCTTCCTTAGCCTCCTTTTCTATTCTATTTTTTTCATTTAATTGTCTTTTTTCTTTTTTCCTTTCATATTCTCATTTTTTACTATTCAACTTTTACATTTACATTGCTTTAAAATGTTTGCTAACCTTCATGAATTGCCAAATTCTCTCTTATAGGTACTAAGAAGTGTGCCCAAGTCCATCCAAGTCCATCCAAGTGCACCCAGTGCATCAGTGTGTCCAACAAATGTGTGCCTAGTAGATGTGCTTCCAATGAGTGTGTCCCATGATTGTGCTCTACAAGTTCTTGTGCTCGAAGGAACCTCTACCATCCATCGCAACCCCCAAGTGTGGGTGCCCAACTCCTTGGGTTTGCATGTAAGCACCCAAGCCAATTAAGCTCTATATGCCAATTTTGTCCGTCATGCATCATTATTGCAAATTGGATGGGTTCATCTATCATAATCCCAACTTTCTTTTTCTCACAAAGCCTTCCCTTCCAAGCTTCTCTTGGTGCGTCTAACTAGTGCAAGTTGTTGTGGTGTGTCCAATCTTAACAAAGGTGTCTAACATGTCCATGGTGCATCTTGATGTCGTGCAAAGATGCTCAAAATTGACTCTACTAGTCATCAACCCCCTCTCATGTCCATCCAAACTGGTTAATGACCACCAAAGTGATCATTTTACAGAGACAGCTAAAACCATTCAACACTAAGGCCAAGGACTTACAATGTCTCTTTTGAACTTTGCCTTACAATGTCTCTTTTGAACTTTGCATTGAGCTCTAATGTCATGATGTGAGAGGAAATATAATTGTTCACTATGCGGTTAAGATCACGTTCGATATGATTTCATCTTGTTAATGTAAGCTTCGAAGTATATTATTTCATCTTATTAATGTTATCGTAAACAATGGTCTAAGAAGTCATCGGAATTCGTAAGAAAACTGTGTAATATTCATTTTTCATTCCTCTATTACGTATTAGATTACTTAGAACTTCCAACTCAATCCAACTTAATACTGGACATCTTTAGCAGAATCTCATAAATTTACTTGTAATTTTTTTTTTTAAGTTTTTTAAATGGTGCCTTTGAGTTTAAGACTCTTGTCTTGCATTTTGGGAATTTAATTGGGCTTCTTGACTTTATCTTTTGTTTTAGATCCATGTTAACAATTTTCAACAAGTATACAGTGTTAACACGCACAATAGGTTCATGCCCCACGGGCATAGGCAACAGAATGTGCTATGAGTTCTGTGCTTTGAGTAACTCAGACAAAACATAATTAATTTTAAATCGGCCGGCCGGATGATCAAAGGCAGCAAGTCTGTCTCATGATAACAAAGAGTTGTCACACAATATATCATTCTCAAAGGGACATATTGATGAACATGCTATCAGAATAAACCTAAAATCCATGTAGCTATTTTACAAATGTGATGAACATGCTATCAAAATAAACCTAAAATCCCTGTAGCTATTTTACTACTAAATGTGATGAACATGCTATCAAAATAAATTTAAAATTAGTGTAGCTATTTTACTACTAAATTATAGGAAGTATATATATTTTATTTTATTCTACTTTCTTGATTTAAACCTATAACTTATGGGAAAAAACGTATATTAATTAAGAAATCAACCTACAACTCTTGGTAGTAATGAGATTTTTTTAAAGGATGTTTGTTAGAAATTAGGTGAGAAATTGTTAGATGGGTAGATTTAAGTGATTGTTTCTGTATAATCCAAGTGTCCCAAGATTTTTTCAGCAGGCTGAATCCATTTCTACAATCGAAAATAAATTTTGAAAAACAAAAAATAATGATTAGTATAAATTTATATCACCCAATTCCAACCAAAAACACCATTTCATAAAATAGCTAAACAACTCCCCACTCTTCACACAAACTTTTATAACTTAAACATACTTTATGCATATAGTTGATTGATACACCCTGCTTATATTAATGATTAATGATGAACAAACACCAATCTAATGGGGCCAGATAAGTACAACAATAGACATATCATTTTATTTACTCACCAAACAATCCATTTTCACCTACACGAAATGGTATGACCGTGAACCTTTTCGTGAAAAGAGTTGGGTTTATATTGACTTTCATGTCATGTCTACAAATAAGAGAGTAGAATGATTTCCACACTATCTTACTAATTTAGGTTTTAAATTAGTTGAAAAGAATCTTTTGAGGTTTTAAATTGTTCTAACAATATTTTATTTTTAAAAAATTACTTACATACAAAACAAACTTTAAATTAATCATTTAAAATTATTAATTTTTTTTTTCTAAATTAAAATGATTAATATAATAAGGACAATATTGAAGATCTCTATCATAAATTTATAATTAGTTTTTCTCTTTTATTAACAAGTTCTCTTTCTATGTGTCTTGTAAAAAGAATAATAGAACAACCAACCCTTGGTATGATAAATAATGTAAAATTGCTAGGAAAGTCATTAGGGATGCTTCTAATGAGTCCTTAAAATTTTAGAAATCCCTAATTAAAAGGAAAAATAAAGTGTCATATCATTAAACACCAATATCAATAAAATGAAAGAACAACTTTCACAATTATCTAAGCTTGATCCTAAGAAGTTCTGGAGGCAAATTCTAATCTGCAGTACTAAAGAAAATAATATTGTATTCCTACCTTAAAAGTATTTACGAGTTCCCTAATGCCATGAACACCATTCCTATTGTCCCTACAAAGGATGAAGTTTTTTCTTTGGATGACATAGAGTTCGGGGTTAAGCACCTTCCAAATGGGAAAACTAAGGACAATGAAGGCTACCAAGCTGAAATTTTTAAAATCGGAGGGCCTATCGTCATCCTTCACATACACAAGCTCTTCAATTTAGTAGTCAAGCAGGGCTTCCCTAAACCTTGGACACTAAGTCTCATTGTTCCTATTTAAAAAAATGGGGATAGAAACATTCCCTCTAATTATAGGACCATTATAATTAGCCCAATTTTAGCCAAGCTTTATGGAATTATTTTGGAAAAGAACATTATCCTTTGGATAGAAATTCACGGTAAAAGAACTAAAGGCCAGGCCAGGTTTAGGAGACATCATTCAATCGTGGACCATCTTGTTACCTTTAGAATCATTGTAGAGGAGTTTCACAATACTAAAACCAATATTTTTGGTTGTTTTGTTGACTTTAGAAAAGCTTTTGACACAGTTCCTAGGAAAAACCTTTGGGATAGGTTGGAATAGATAAGAGTGCCTTTTGAGTTGAGAGATGCTACAATAAGGTTGTATGAGAACGTTATTTCCAATTTTAAGAACACCAAGGGCTAGTTGAAAGAGATTAACTACAATATTGGAGTCAAACAAGGTTGTCCCTTGTCCCCTACCCTCTTTGGCATATACATTGACAAGTTAGAAGATTGCTTGGAAGAATTAGGTTGTGTTGGCCCTACTCTCACGGGTGTAGTAATCAATCTTCTCCTATATGTTGATGATATTGTTCTTATGGCGAGGAGTCCCGACGATCTTGGAAAGAAAATAAGAATCCTCAAGGAGTTTTGCTCCAATATGGGTATGATTGTTAATAGTGACAAGACTAAGGTCATGATCATTAAATCCAATAAGATCACTTATGATACCTTCATATATGACAACAACAACTTGGAGGAAGTGACTTCATACAAATATCTTGGAATCGATATTCACCACAAGCTCAACTGGAATTATATCATTGAGAAAATGATTTATGGGGGATGGAAAACTTATTATGGGATTGAAAAAAATTGCAAATCAACCGACCTTTGGATGTGGGATAAGAAGAAATTCCTCTTTGAGACTCTTGTTACTCGTGTTATTCTATATGGATGTGAAGTTTGGGGATTCAGTAACTTTCGTGAATTCTGGAGAAAGATAGAGAAAATCCAAAAGAATTTTATAACCGATAATCTTAAAATTAAAGGAAATATGCTCTATATGATTCTCCTCTTAGAGGAAATCCTTTCCCCCATTAAGAGCATAACTATGACTAGATACCTATTGTATAAGAACAAGTTAAACAACATGGAATACAGGAGGATTTTCCTAAAATTGTGTCAAAATATAGTCAGAACCACATTCAAATCAAGCAAGGATGGCATAAAGATGCCCAGTCTTGGCTAAGTCAATGGGAAATCATGGAAGAGACCATTTTGCAGAATAATGATACTATTAAAAATATCTTTAAATCAAAGTTTAAGGAGAAAATGTTGTTAGAGTTAGAGGAAAAAAGAAAATTAAGGTATTATTAGGATGTAATCAACCTAATATAGAAGATCAAAATTATCTCTATGTTTTGACAAGTGTAAAGAAAAAAATAAGCATTTCTAAGATAAGAACAAATTCTCTCGAGCTCCATACTGAAATTGGGTGTTGGTCTATTCCTAGAATTCCATGGGATGAAAGAGTATGTCCCCTTTGTGAAACTAAGAAGGTTGAAGATGAAAATAACTTTCTCTTAGATTGTCAAACCCATACCCAGATTAGATTTCAATTTCAAAATATTTGTCACACTACTAACCTTCCTAACATTTTAACTCAACAAAACTATGGTGATATTGGAAAGCTTCTCTTAATGCTTTTCGAGCACAGAAACAAAATTCTAAAGAATTGTAAGTAATCCCTTACCCTCTTAAGGTCTGTTGGACATATGGGCTAACCCGGGTTCTACCTTAGTTCTCCAACAAAACCTTTATCACCATTGTCCCTTTTGGTAAACCATAAGGCTATACCATGCACAAAGTGCACAACATAGTCTTACTTGAGATGGTTTAAGGGTGACTGCAAGATGCAGGTGTCTACAGTCATAGAAGGGATTGGGGTTGTTCTTCTTACTCTTATTCCTTATTAACCTTATATTCTATTATAATATTCACCATATCCATTCATTCATTTATTCATAACATTCATTTTGCATATCTATTCTAATGCATAGTGTAAGTAAATCCATTCATTCATCCATCTAACCATTTAATCATAAATACAAAAATAGTAAAACATTTAGACACATTGCACACAGGGTTTTACCATGGTTCACCCCCCTGGGGCTAACTCCACAAATATCTTTTTTTATTTTCTTATTCATCAAAATACGTTGCACGTATTACATCATAATAAAGATTAGTGAGGGTACCAAGGTTGCACCAAGATCCACAACTTGTGACCTAACCCTCAACTACTTCAACCTCATCTGAGCTCCATAGATCTCACCAAAATACAGACTCAAAACTCGACAAGGATTCCAAAAGATACTACATATATGATAATTCTCTCGCTCTTGATCTAGTTGCCTCAACCTACTTTCTATCTCTTTTATTTATACTACAAAATTGGGTTAAAAACCCTTAAATTACATTCCAAAACCCTAACTCTAACATGGATAGGTTTGTCCACATATCCATTGGATTTTTGCAAATCCTGTCATGTGTGCTACTTTCCCTTAAAATGTGGCGTACTCTCCTTCTTGGTCCAATCTACCTTGTTTGTTGTAATGTTATCCAAAACATGCCTGCTCCAATACGCCCCTAACACTAACATGTGGCTCATTCTGAGCCACTTAGCCTTAGTTCACCTTCTGTAGCTCTACCTCCAGTGCATGAAACTTCTTTCACAATTTGGTCGCTTTCTCCTTAGCCTTTGTGCTCTTTTTTGCTAGTGTCTCCAAATCTTGCACTATCATGTTCTCTTTCAACACTTCTCTACTTTCTTCTAGTGATTGTTCACATCTTCCTTTATCTATTTGGAGCTCCTCTATCATTCCTTCGACTTGTTGTTGAAATGGCTCCAACTCAACCTGCCTTGCTTGTTTCTCCTCTTGTGTGTCGTTTACTTATGTTTGCAAATTATTCAGTGCCTCCTATGTGGCCTTCAATATTAGGGACATGGAAATGGTCTTCTACTGCTTCTTCAAGTCCTGAACCACAACATTCAATTTTTCCTCTCTCTTCTCCAGTTGATGGATATTCTCATCCTCTTCAAGGTTGGTCCAAATATGTGCAGTCCTGTCATATAGTTCTTCCACTTCTTTAACCTCCTACGCTATACTCTCTACATGCACAATAGATTTATGCTCTCTCTTCTCCCGTACTTCTAGAGGTGTGATCAGATTTAGTTTCTTTGTTAAATCGATTATCTCTTGTTTGTACTTCTCCATGGTTTGTGCAATCTTTTGTATCTTTTCTTCTGTTGTAACCTCTTGTGTCTGCGCTCAGTCTGGTATGATCCTGTATACTTCTGCAAAATTCTTCTCTAAGTTATCTTCATGTTGATTTTCCTCCTCCTTCTCTGGTGTAATCTTCTCACACGTTACTTTCAAGATCTCCTTTACCTCTCGGTTGAGCATAAGGTTGGCAACATCCATCGTAGCTCTAGAATGAAGTTCCTGCATAACACTCGCTTGTAGTCCATATAATTCTTTTGTGGGTATGTTCACCAGAACCAACTCCAGATGTTCCATGTCCTTCACTGATTTATGCAGTGTGTTTTCATCCACCTCCAACATATATGATGTGACCTTAAACCTGCCACTACTCATGAGTATTGTTTGCACCGTCTCTCCTTGTTATTTCTATGTTCATGCCTTCTGTTATTTTTCTTTATGCTGCACTTCTGGATGATGTGCTATATTTAGTTGCATCCTTTGTATGATTTCATGTACTTCTACTGATTTCTCCATAATTTCTTCTCTTTGTGCCTCTTGCACGTACTTCATCCTCCCCTCTATCTTGGACATTGTCTATAATGAAATATGCACTGTCTTCTATAATAGTGATGGTTGGAGGATTCCTTTGATACTTCATATTTTTCCTTATTTCTCCCTCCTATGTTCCAATCCTCTTCTTTGTTTGGGTTGAGGTATACACCTCAATTTTCTCCATTACTACATCTTCCTCTTGTACTTCATTTGGGAGAGAGATATTTCCCTTCTCACCATCCCCTTTTACTTATTCCCTGGATACAATATCTTTCTTTCCTGGATTCTCTCTTGTTGCACTACTTCCCGAGGCTTCACCGTGATCTGTCACCTTCCTTGTATTATTTGTTTGGTTTCTTGTCTTCTTTGATGTTCCTACATCTTCTTGATCCTTGGTATTTGTTCTTTTCTTCTGTGTTGCTGGAATTTTCCACTTTGTAGGCCAATATTTCACAATCCAATATACTTCCTCACGTGATGTAAAATACCTCATTTCCAACCACTTTTTCTTTGGATACCTTCTAGCATGAATCCGCATATGGTGTTTGAAAGCCTCGAAATTCACAATCCCTTGATTTTCCTGGACTACCTAGACTGGGATCCTCCAATCATTGGCCATATTCTATTGCAATTCTTCCAAGAACATGGAAAATACCACGTTGTTCGCCTACTAGTTCTTAGGGTCCTTTTCCTTCCATAAACATGTATACCATGTTGCACGAAATTTCCCACTTCTATCCAAAAAGACTAAAAATTTGGGCTCTTTCTAGCCCACTAATGCTATCATTATTAACAACAAGGAGTAATGGAATTCTATTCCATTATCCCACACATCTCTATAGTCTATCAGAAACTAGTTCAACAAGTATGGCACCCAACTCAATACTACACCCTTTACGCACTGTGTAGCTACTGCTATAACTCCTCCTGGAGCTTCTTTCTTTTTGTACTTCCTCAAAAGTTTGTAACCCATCAACTTTGTGGAAAAATTTGTTGTAGGTTCATTGATGTACTTTATTATTAGACCCCTAGTTCCCCTGTTTGTTTAGAACTACACTTTAACTTCTACTATTTATTTATCCCTGGTCTTATTGTCCAAATAATCTTCTAGTTTTACACCGCTGATAGGCAATTCTGTAATCTTGGCTATGAGATACACATTTATGGGGACCTTCATGTCCATCCACATGATACCTCCATGTACCCTATCTAGCAGTTGCTTCACACATAGACCTACATTTTTACCGCGCCTGAAATGCGGTATGTCCAATAGATTTATAATGTATGAGTTGCATAGACATGTCATCCACTACGTGGAATCCAAAATGGGTTTCCCTAAGGGCCTTACCTCCCCATTGTTCTCCAAGTATACTTCCTGCATGAAGTCAGGAAACTTCATTTTGTCTGTTACATTTTGATCCACATATTTTAACTTCTACACCTTCCCTAGCATGTCTTGTACTGTAACTATAATGTCTAGGAGATAAGGTACAATGATTTCTACTGTGCTTGGTGATTTCCTCTTATGACCTGCAACTAGGTTTTATTTTTCATATTCGTCCTCGACTTCTTCTTCTTCTTCTCCCTCTATTTATTGCTAGCCCATGATATCTTTGACCAAGACTTCCTCTTCTATGAATGTTTGCTTATGTTTGTCCTTTCCCTCTGCTTCTGCAGGGTTTTTGAGATTAGGGTTTGTTCTTCCATTAGGGTTTTTTTCACTCTGACCCACTTGCACCTATTCTGTAGTTGATATTTCTTCCTCTATCCCTGTAGGATTGATAGATTTCGTCTTTGAGGTCGTAACATCCTTTAGTGCCACAATTTTTTTCTATTCTATCATTATTTACTTCTTCCTTCTCAACTGTCGAGTTATTTGTACAAATCAGGCGGGAGCACCAACCTTCGGGGTTCCATCTAAATAGCCTTGCACATAATCAATTGACTTTTCTTCTTTCTCAATCACCCTTTTCTTGCACTCTCAAGTGCATTGTTTCTAAAAAATTGCTAAGTTTCGGACTTGTCCATGATTTCCCCTTTTTATAAACCACGTCATTAATATTCTGACTTATTTTTCTCTTTTTCAGTTGTTTCTTCGTTCCATCGCACGATCTGTAGTTTTCTTTCACGCAGTATTCTAAATTATGTCGCACCAATTTTTTCCTATTGCGCATTTTCATTCCCAACTATTTGTGTATCACTTATTCCTCTAATTAATTATTTTTATCTTTTTCCTCATTTTTCTACTTTTGTCTTCCTTTTTCCTCTTTTAACTTCTACTATTTACAATATGTACAATTTTTCTTGTTGCGCTACAACTATTGAGAGTCAGTGGGTCAAATGTCCCTATACAGTTTCAATCAACTACCATTCACCCTTCCTTGAATTTCATTTCCTGTTAAGTCTTGCAGTTGTACAACACCTCTATCTGTGACATACTTTATCTGATATGGTCGTATCCCATGCATTGTAATCTTCACTAGGTTCTACAAATACTTACTGTCATAGAGGAGAACCATATCTCCTTCCCTAAAATTATTCTTCTTGATATGTTTGTCATGCCATGCTTTATTCTTTTCTTTCTGTACCTATTGATGGAAACCTTCCATGATTTTGTCCTCTTTTAATTCCATCAGTTGAGCCAATCTTTCCTACGCTGCACCACTTTTTGTCATATATGTAATTGTTGCAATGTGAAGAATTGGTATCAAATAATATAAGGGAACTACTCCCTCTTGTCCATACACCAATCTAAAGGGTGTTTTTCATGTTAGTTTCTTGCAGGTAGTTCTATAAACCCAAAGTACTTTTGGTACCTTCAAATTCCAATCATCTATGTTTACATTACAAATGTTTGTCAAAGAATTCTCTAAAATATTGTTGAAGGCTTCCACTATTACATTTTATTGAGAGTGGTAAGGAGTACTCTTTTGGTGGTATATCTTCAACTCTTCAATCATTGACTCAATTGTATTGTTGATGAAGGGAGTCCCCTATTTTATCACTCCAAGAAAGTCTTTGAGGTTGTGGATCAAAGATGCTAGGTAACTTAAGGTAAACTTGTTTTTGTATTTTGTGTGTGTGGATCAATGGGATAACACAATTACAGTATGGTATTTAGACAGTCAAAATGAGAATCAAATGAACCAGTTCTCTCAAGGATCAATAATCAAACGATAGCTTTAAAGTGGGTGAGAAAGAAGTGTTTATAAACCAGATACAAAATGTAGGGTTTAATAAACAATGATAAGCAACTAATAAACAAGTTATGAACTAGATGATGAGATGATAGTCATTCTATAGTTAAACCAACTTGAATAAGAGTACATAAGGAGAGATGAAAATTTGATATCAATAGAGAGAGAAAATTGTGATTTGTATTATCATATGAAAAGGTTGTTTATAATATAGTGTAGTCCATGTATCCAAAATCGTACCTCTGGCTCATCAATAGTTTGTGGCTTTATAGCCTTTACATCAAGATTTTAGATCCTATTTTAATGGATTTGAAATACCTAAAATCAACATAATCAAAATGAATCTTTAGCATATATTATCTAATCTTATCATCGTAAGTCGAAATTAACAGTTGAAGCATTATTTGGCAGTTTGCTTATGAAAATCACAGATTCAGAAATCTGTCTTTGATAACTGGGCAATTTCTGTCAAGATTAATCATGCCATTTGGTGTTATTTCCTTACCATATGTCCTTAAAACTTAATGAGAAAGATATTCTAGATTCTCCTAATTATTATTCATCATTTAACACCTTTCCCACGTGTTTAGGAATCCAAAAGTCGTTATCTGGGCATAAAGAAAACGTTTATGGACTATTCTGTGCTTTCACCGGCTCTTTTGTCCTAAATCTACCCCTTTAACCGGTGAAAAGGAAAACTTTCACCGGCTCACTACACTGTGAGAAAAGCCAATGAGCCTGTGAAAGCACATATTTTTTTAATGAAACCTGCCTTGGGAAAAATCTAATTTCTAAGCCGCGGAGAGTCCGTTTTACATGCTTCAATAGTCGATTGACAACTAGACATCCTAAGATTTCCAATGGTACTTTCAGATATTTATTTAGAGCTTGGGAAGGCAATCAAAAGTCCCCCACAAGATGAGGCATCATTTTTTAAAGAAATTTCAGAATGAATTATTTGATCGCTAACATCTGGCTCCAACTGGGATGGAGACCTCCTTGTGAGATTTCCAAGAACATGGCAGACCTTGTGCCTTTAGTATTGGGCATGGAGTCATTTATCCTTTACGATTTATCATCTGAAAACCTGTAGCAAACCTGTAACTTGCTTGTTTATTCATTAAATCAATCAACTAAAAATAATCAAGTTGCTCATTTCCCTTAGAGATCTCAATGCTAAATACAGACTGCTTAATCTCTGTCTGAGAATAAAGCATGATGAACTGTTGATATGGACTTTTCATCTCATCATATTTTTCTCCGTATCTGTTGCAATCTTACCATGTCTACAAATCAGAAAACTAAGAGTTGTCCTTAGTATCTGCTGCAGATTCTAATCTGGAATTTTGATCTCCACTGCAATTTTGATCAACAAATTTATAACTAGTATCAACCACAACATGCACACATTTTTGATCATCCGTCTACTGAAAAGTAGAACTAGATAAAATTCTAGTAGACAACAATCCCTCACAAATTTCAACATCTTCTTCCTTATCATAATTTGAAACAACATATTCATAAGGAGAAAAGGGATCTTTCTAATGCTCTAGCTGGAGATAAGACAGTATCTGAAAATCCTGTTCCTCATGGTTACTGCAACTTCCCTCAATTTGGAAATTTTGAAAATGTGGGCTAATCTAACTTATTTCAATGAACATTGGATCAACATAAAGATGATCATCTCCATGTGTAGCTAACAAAACCAATTCTTCAGATTCATTAAAATCATAAATAGAGGTAATAGGAAATCTTTAAGCTCTTCATTACTCTTTTCTAATTCATGTTTATGAGGAATCACATCACAATGAAGATCATTTGAAAGCTGATGTAGATTGTGAGGAAAAGATTCTTCTCGATTTAGATCTTCAACTTTAGAATGCAATTCATATTTCTCACAACAATTATCAAATAAGAACTCATCTGAAAAGTACTTTCTGTCTAATTCCTTTCGCATAAGTGGTCCTCCTTGCTTTCTTCCCATCATGCAATAATCAAAGGTTGATCTATGCATGGTTAACACATAGAACTTTTCTAAATGGAGAAGGTGTTGGCGCTGGTGAAAATGATCTTGATGTCTGGAAGTAATAATGATTAGATCATTCACCACTCTTAAAACTTTCCTCCGTCTGCCACACGAAATATATGACGAAATCCATCATCATATTCCATTAAGACATGATGAAAATGTGTAACCATTCCTGTGTCTCCATTTAAATTGCCATCATGATTACATGACATGTGTACAATATGTCTTTTCGGGTTCTTAAGGCAGTGGAGAAAAAACCCAATTCTGCACTTTCACTGGCTCACTAGTTTTCGAAAATGTCATTTAGCCGTTGAAACCTTGATCTTTCACCAGCTAACTTCAGCTTCAAAACATAGATTAGCCGTTGAAAATCTTTTCTTCGATTTTTTGAAAATATCTTTTGACAATCGATTTATTATAAGAAATAACAAATTATATCCTATACTTTGATACTTGAATTTCTAAAAACAAATTGTATGGAACTCTATTTATGACCATGCCATCACTAAAAAATGAAACAAACTGACTGGTTCATTTTTGGAGATAACACCGGGCTTTTTTCACCTAATCCTCTGCTAAACTGAAAACTGTATGTAGTTTGTTGTAGCCTGCCTGCTTATTTCAGAAATCAACGACTGAACATGATCTATATGCTCATATGAGGAGATTTATTCTCACACCTACTTATACTTCTAATCAGTAGGGGAAAACTGATCAAATAAAATTAAATCTCTAATGCAACCAAGAAAGAAATTGATTTACTGGTAACCTCCTTGATCTGGATCCAAAAAAGAAAGAAAACCATAGAATGTAGAAATATAGTTTGAAAAGATGGCAGAACCAACCATCATCTGAAAAAAGTATCTTGACTTTATGCTGCTCATAAACTCCAAATAGTCAGCAATAGGGTCAATAAAGCCCCAAAGAAATACCCCCCTTTGTTGTTGTTCCAACTGAAAAATGAAATTTTATTGGTTGCTTCCTTCACTGATGTCAATGTTGAATGTGGATTGTTCTTCCTATCTCCAATGAAAATACAAGCTCAACTACTGATCTGAAACTTTCTGCTCCTCACCTTCCTTCTCATATCTGTTGAAATCTACCTTGGTATGCAAATCAGAAAACTAAAGGTTGCCCTTAGAATCTACTGCAGATTTGAAACTATCACCTGCAAATATATCAATCTGATAATCATCTTTGGGGTTTTCAAAGGGGACAATCTCATATTCATGATAACCTAAGTCAGTAAATGCATTTGATACAATGACAAAAGAATCACTATAGTTATCATAATGCGGATCACCGATCTCTTGATCATGATGAGAAATATCTTCTACTGTAGCAAAGTCTTCATAATTATATGAATCTTTATTCAGCACACTAAATTCATGACAACATTATGGATAAAGAAGATTAGCTGAAAAATTTGTTTTACATAACAAATGGAAGGCAGCATGAAAATTTTCCAAAGAACTGAAACTTGCATTTAGAAGAGACTGGCACCAGTTAAGAGAAAATCCCTCTAATGATTGTCTGAAAAGCTTAATTTGAACATCTTCATGTATAATTTCAAGTCGATTAATAAAGTCATGAAAATCCAACAGACATTTCACTGGTACTTCCCATTCTTCTCCTCGAAATCTAGGAATACTTCTTTCCCATTCATCTTTACTAGGAACTGGATGAGGGTAACCAGAAATACTTGAAAAATTGAAAAAAACATACCTCTTGTTCATTTCATACCAGTGGATTTGCCATTAGATTTCTGAACAATAGAGTCGCCACCGAATCTTCCTTCATGGAGTCGCCAGATAGATGATTACAACCGATTCTGATGTTTGATCCTTGTCCATCATCAATGGATCAAATCTGTGTCGTTTCCCATGGAAGTCATCTTCAACTTCAGTCTTTTGTCCCTGACAAAGGTGCCAATTTGTTATCATTCCAAGAAACTCTTTGAGGCTGTGGATCAAACATGCTTAGTAACTTAAGGTAAACTTGTTTTTGTATTTTGTATGTGTAGATCAATGGGATAACACAATTACAGTATGGTATTCAGACAATCAAAATGAGAATCAAATGAACCAGTGCTCTCAAGGATCAATAATCAGATGATAGCTTTAAAGTGGGTGAGAAAGTAGTGTTTATAAACCAGATACAAAATGTAGGGTTTAATAAACAATGATAATCAACTATTAAGCATGTTATGACCTCATTGATGAGATGACATTCATTCTCTAGTTAAAACAACTTGAATAAGAGTACGGAAGGAAATATGAGAATCTGATATCAATAGAGAGAGAAAACTGTGATTTGTATTATCATATGAAAAGGCTGTTTACAATGTAGTGTAGTCCATGTATCCAAAATCGAACCTTTGGCTCATCAACAGTTTGTGGCTTTATAGCCTTTACATCAAGATTTCAGATCCTATTTTAATGGATCTAAAATACCTAAAAATCAACATAATCAAAATGAATATTTAGCATATATGATCTAATCTTATCATCATAAGTCGAAATTGACAGCTGAAGCATTATTTGGAAATTTGCTTATGAAAATTACAGATTCATAAATCTGTCTTTGATTACTGGGTGATTTCTGTCAAGATTAATCATGCCATTTGGTGTTATTTCCTTACCATATGTCTTTAAAACTTAATGAGAAAGATATTCTAGCTTCTCCTAATTATTATTCATCATTTAACACCTTTCCCACGTGTTAAGGAATCCAAAAATCACAATCTGGGCAGAAAGAAAACATTTATGGAATCTTCTACACTTTCACCAACTCTTTCGTCCTGAATCTTCCCCTTTAGCTGGTGAAAAGGAAATCTTTCACCGGCTCACTACACTGTGAGAAAATCCAATGATCCGATGAAAGTGCAATTTTTTTTAATGAAAAATGCCTTGGGAAAAATCAAATTTCTGAGCCGTGGAGAGTCCGTTTTACACGCTTGAATAGTCGATTGAAAACTAGACATCCTAATCTTTCCAATGGTACTTTCAGATCTGCATTTATATCTTGGGAAGGAAATCAAAATTCCCCTACAAGATGAGGCATAATTTTTCAAACAAATTTTAGAAGGAATTATTTGATCGCTAACACCTTGATCACTCATCAATATTCTTTGATATCCAAACCTTGTCACTACATTCTCAAATAAAAAACATGTTGTTTTCTCTATGCTGCAATCCTTTACTGGTTCTTCCTCTGCCCATCGGGTCAAGTATTCTATCACTGTAATGATATATCTGGCTCCTAATATTCTTGGTGGTGGATTAACTGGACATACAAATCTATTTCCTATTTATTGAACACTTTTAAAGTAACCTATGATCTTAGTGGCATATCATCCCTTTTGGATGGCTTCCCAACTATTTGAAAAACATTACACTTCTAAAAATATTCCTTTGAATCTTTATGAATTGTTGGCCACCATAATCTTGCATGAAATTCTTTCTACACGATATATTTTCCTGCATAGTTCCCTCCTACAATCCATTCATGTACCTCTACCAAAACAATGGGTCTTTCATGCTCCATGACACATCTCCTCAATATGTTATCTTCTCCAAGTTTGTATAAAGGACCTACAATCAAATAATAATTTGCAGCTCTGACCACCAAATTTTTCTTCTACATAGTAGTAAATTCTCTTGGTGCAAAACATGTACTCAAAAACTCAATAATGTTAGCAAAATACTCATCTTCTATCTGTAATGAAAACAATTGTGCATCAGGAAAATTATTCTCCAAGTTACTGGGTTCTTCTCCATTTTTTATCTTGGATAAGTGATCTGGTCCCACATTCAATCTTCCAGATTCACTATAACTTCAAAGTCAAATTCCTGAAATAATAATATCCATCTGCATATCCTTCCCCCCAACATTGGCTTTTTGACAAAATATCTCAGAGTTGAATGATCTGTAAACATTTTAAAGTGTTGTCCCAATAAGTCATTTTTGAATTTCTGCAAAGCATACACCATAGCTAAACCTTCTCTTTATGTAGTATTGTAGTTCTTCTTTGAATATGACAACTTCCTTCTTACAATATAAATAGGGTGATCTATATCACATTCTACTGGTTGGGTTAATACTACTCCTAATGAAATTGTAAATGCATCCACATGCACATGAAATTCCTTTAACCAATCTGGGAAAACCATAATTGGCGCAATAACCATCTTTTCCTTTAAAATATCTGAAATATTCTAGCATTCATCATTCCACTGATACTTAGAATCCTTCTTTAGCAGGTTCTTCATTGGTGCGGTGATCTGCGCATATCCTCTTATGAACTTTCCATAATACGTTGCATGGCCCAATTTACTCTTCAACTAGCACACTGACTTTGGTGGTGGTAAGTTAACTATGACAACAATTTTAGCAGGATCAACCAACAAACCCTGTTTACACACCACATTCCCTAACAAAATACCAAAATGTGCGCTGAAAATGCACTTCTTAGACTAATCTTAATATTTAATGAGATCAGACACAGTCTACATCTATCCAACATAAGCCTTAATACTTGAACATGATCCTTCAAAAAACTGAACATTGTCCAATAATATAAGTAAACCTCCAAAAACTTATGAATAAAGTCCTTAAAAGATGCTACTACTACCCTTGAAAATATGGTTGGTGCATTCTTCAATCCGAATGGAATAACTGTATACTAAAATCAACCCCACTCTGTAGAAAATGTTATCTTGTGTCTATCTTTAGGTGAAATCCTTTTCTGATGATAACCTGAAAATCCATCTGTAAAAGAATAAGTTTCTTGACCCCCTACATTCTCCAAAACTTCATCTTTAAATGGGGTAGGAAAAGGGTCTTATAGGAAAGAATCATTCAATTTTCTCAGATCCACATAAATCCTAATCCCTCCTTGTTTATTTTCTTGCACCACCATAGGATTGATCCATTATGACTCTTCTACAGGTTATATAACACCATGTTTTAGAATCTTGTCAATTTCTGCCTTCACCTTCTCTTTGTATATTGGATTCAATCTGTACAGTCTCTGTCTTATAGGTATTTCTTCTGGCTTCAATCAGATCTTAATCTCTTCTATATCTCTTGATAACCCCTTCATCTCTGAGAATGTTGTTGGGAATAAGTTACTGTAGTCACGAAGTAATTATGTGATCCTCTCTACTATCTGATTATCACAATAATCTCCAATACTGGCCATCTTTGGGTTTTTTCCAGTTCCAATGTTGATCTTTCTTATCTTTAATGGAGCAGCATAATCATCGAAATCTAGTTTGGGACCTTCTACTCCCCTTTCACCTTCCACTTTTGGGATCGTATATTGCGCGGATTATATTTTTTTGGTTCTATTATCACATGAAGTTGTTTAGGGTCGCAGGTGACAACCATGAGAACAGTCAGTAGGCGGGTGCAGTTTGCAGCAACGAAGATCCCTTGCGTAGTTCAGTTTAGCTCCATCTCTGAGCGAGGTTGGAGAAATTCCATAGTTAGCGGGAGGATAAAGCTTTGGAAGGGGTGCTAAAATAGAAGGCATGCCTAGATCAAATATCACGGACAGATCAATGACCACCAATCATTTTGGCACCACAAGATGCATGGGTGTTAAAATCCAAAGGCGGGGAAAAATCCAATCTACGGTATCGCAGGGAGGCTACATGGTGGAAGATGCTGCATTTCGGGCCCGAAAGTGGTGTGGGTCCAAACCACTTTTGACGGCCCCAAAATCACATGCACATATAATGTCGTATCCAAGGACAACACATGGCTACCTGCTATTCGTCAGACCACGTCCCGATACCGAGGAGGATTCAACCAATGAACATCGATTGAATTTTGTGGCATGAAATCACATGCTTATTTAGTGCCCAATCCATGAGAAACACGTGGAAGCCTTCTAGGCCTCAAATACTCATCCTGATCCCAAGAAAATATCAGTTAATAAGCGAGGGAGTGGTGGTTGAAACCTCGACTCACCCCATAAATAGAAAGCATGAAGGGTCTAGCCATAGATACAGGACTGTCAGCCCAAGGTACCACGATGGATGGTTTCTTCTTGCAAAACCATAACGATTTGAGCTTGCGTATGACAAGAGGATACATGCACAATCTGACAGAAGGATGCACAAATGAAAATCCTTGGATGGGATGGCCAGATCATAGTCCTAGAGGTTTTCCATTTATTTGAGTATAAATAGGTCAGTTAAGAATTTATAAAGGGGGGGTTTAGAGGTCGAAGAGTCGAGAGAGATTTAGGAACATGGCACTGTATTTTTCAGTTTGTAATCCTAAGGGGCATGGATTGTAAAATATTGTGTTATTGGAAATTCATTTGAGTTGTTTTATCAGACTATCTTCTTAGTTTACATGTCGTTCTGGTTTTCTTGTCTAGATGTAGCATCTTTGATCTATGGATTCCTAAGGCGGTAGAGGATCTGCTGTCATCTTTCCCATATTCCATCGTATATCACTCAAGAGTTTGTTGTTTTTCTTCTTGTTTGCATGTAGCATCTTTGATGTATGGATTCTTGAGGAAGTAGAGGATATTTTGTCATCTTGCCCACCTTTCATTGTTTATCACTCACACGTTTGTTGTTTTTCTTCTTGTCTAGATGTAGCATATTTGATCTAGGATTCCTGAGGCGGTAGAGGATCTGCGTTCATATTGCCCATATTTCATCGTTTATCACTTAGATGGTTTTTGTTTTTCTTCTTGTCTGGATGTATCATATAATTTGACATATGGATTCCTGAGGCAGTAGAGGATCTGTTGTCATCTTGCCCATTTTTCATTGTTTATCACTCATACACATTATGTTTTCGTTCTCCTCATCACCACATAAATCCTTTTTCTGATAGGTATTTTAAATTCCTTCATTATGCACGATACTTATGACTCCATAGCCAAATGGTCCAGGACTAATCTACAACGACCTTTGTTATCTTTTCCTTTCTTTGTAGTATTTTCCTGAATCCCAACATTAAACCCACTTGAACAAAATTCAATGTTACTAGGCTTACTCCCATTTGCAGTCTAGGGGTGAATCTTGGAGCGATAACATTAATGGAGTCATTGTTGGGGATGAAAGTGAATATATCTTCCTTAGGAGAATGACAATGAAGAGATCCAGTTTTAGATGGTGAACTGAAGCTGGACACATTGTTCTGACTGCTTATATTTCACCATGGCGACTCCATTATTCAGAATCTGTTGGTGACTCCACTAGAAGGAGACAAATCAAATGGCTATGAAGGATATCTTGGCCAATAGGTTTGTCCCACTAAATTTCTTAGCCATAGTTGGTTATCTTCATCCTGTGCCTCAAATTGATGAATGGAAAGAGTTGCTGCCAAGATTTTATGAAGGTGAGAATGACAACCCTCTTGAACATGTTCTAAGATTTCATGCTTTGATGTAGAAGCTTGACATCCAACATGAATACATACGCATGAAGTTTTTTATGTACTCTCTTCAAGGAGATGCTCATATTTTCTATCACTCTCTTGATATTTCTAGCGTTTCTTCACTCAAAGAGTTTCATGCAGCTTTCAATATTCATTTTCAAAAGTTTTATTCCTCTGAGTTAATTTGTCATAGTTTTTGTGAGGAGTATAAAGACTGTGTTCAGGATATAAATTATTCTTATGAAGGCTGTGAGAATGAAAAAGATGCCTTGGATGAGGAATCAACTCTTTCTCTTCCCTGTTCATCTGCATCAGATGAAAACTTTGTTGGTTGTCTCAATAAGGAAAGTGCAAAAATTGAGTTTGTTCTGGAAGTCGATACTCTTTGTAACTCCATCTCTAAAAATCCTCGATATGAGCAGCATATTTTTGACTCATATGATGATGATAAGATATTGCTTCTTGGATTGAATCTTGAAAGATGGCCTCTATTTAATAATGAAGGCAGTCTTCTCATGTTGGGAAGGAGATACCTCTTGGCATATCATTCAAGACTCCTCCTTTATTTTACCATTATGGAGACAGTGATGAATATGCTAAGGTGTTTTTTTTCTTAGAAGAAAAAAACATTAGCAACCAACCTTATGATGAAACTGAAAGCTTCTACCAAGAGTAACATGTTAAGGATAAACAACCATTCATTGATACACATGAGGATATTTCTTTCCATCAGCTAGTAGATGTTATCATAGAATAAAAAAGAGAAGTGGATCAGTAGCCTGCATCAACAATTCACTCACTAATACTTGCAACAGACATTCAACCATACGTGAACAACTATGAAGCATAGCAAGATTTATTTTATCGAACCAGTAGGGTTTATCACCTATTTTAGGACCCTGTATGGGAGTACATGGAGTTTCATTTCCTCAATGTATTGAAGCCTTCAATATTTATCTTACCTTCATCATTAGGAGGAAATAATTTTTCAATTAGGAAGTTGCTTGAATGGATCTAGTGGAAGTAATTTTTCACCTAGCACATTGTAAAATCAGATAGTTTAGGATTGTACATAAATAAGATCCTTCTAGATCATTTGTGTTTGTTTCCTTTTTTTTTTTAAGTTGAGTTGTCTACATGTCAGCATGCCATCTCGAGCAAAATACATTTGAGCTTGACTCCACAACCCAAAAGCTAAGGCACTGAAACTGCTCATTCTTGGCAGCTCACAGGGAGCATGCCATCCCCTTTGGAGCCAAATTTTATCACATGAAGTTGTTTAGGGTTGCAGGTGACATCCATGAGCATAGTCAACAGGCAGATGCATTTTGCAGCAGCGAAGATCCCATGCACAGTTCAGTTTAGCGCCATCTATGAGCGAGGTTGGCGGAATTCCATAGTTGGCGGATGGATAAAGATTTGGCAGGGGCACTAAAATAGTCAGTATGCCTAAATAACATATTGCGGCTAGATCAATGACCACCAGTCATTTCGCCACCACAAGCTACACAGGCATTAAAATCCAAAGGCAGGCCGAAATCCAAGCCACGATATCACAGGGAGGATACGTGGTAGAAGATGGTGCAATTCGGGCCAAAACCCGGTGTGGGTCCAAACTGATTTCAACAACCCCGAAATCACATGTGCATATAATGTCGTATCCAAGGACAACACGTGGATGCCCCCTAGTCATCAAACTACGTCCCGATCCAAAGGAGGATTCAACCAATGAACAAGGTTTGACTTTTACAACCCGAAATCACATGCATATTTAGCACCCAATCCGTGAGTAGCACGTGGTGGCCTTCTAAGTGTTAAATCCTCGTCTCGATCCCAAGAAAATATTAGTTAATAAGAAAGGGAGTTGTGGTTGAAACCTCGAATCACCCCATAAATATAAAGCATGGAGGGTCTGGTTGTAGATACAGGACTGTCAGCCCAAGGTACCATGATAAATGATTTCTTCTTACAGGCCCATACTAATCTGATCTTGCGTCTGACAGGAGGATACACACATAGTCTTAAAGAAGGATGCACAGACAAAAATCCTTGGATGGGATGGACATATCACATTCCTAACGGTTGTCCACTGATCGCATAAATATGTCAGATAAGAATTTGTAAAGGGGGGGGTTTAGAGGTCGGGGAGCCGAGAGAGATTTAGGAGAAGGGAACTGTATTTTTTAGTTTGTAAGCTTGAGGTGCATGGATTGTAAAATATTGTGTTATTAGAGATTCATTTGAGTTCTCTTATCAGACTGTCTTCTTAGTTTACATGTTGTTCTATTTTTCTTTTTCTGGATCTATCATCTTTGATCTATGGATTCCTGAGGTGGTAGAGGATCTGTTGTCATCTTTCCAATATTTCATCATTTATCACTCAGACGTTTGTTTTTTTATTCTTGTCTGGATGTAGCATATTTGATCTGTGGATTCCTGAGGTGGTAGAGGATCTGTTGTCATCTTGCCCATCTTTCATCGTTTATAACTCAGGCGTTTGTTCTTTTTCTTCTTGTATGGATGTAGCGTCTTTGATCTATGGATTCCTGAGGAGGTAGAGGATATGTTGTCATCTTTTCCATATTTCATCATTTATCACTCAGATATTTGTTGTTTTTCTTATTTTCTGGATGTAGCATATTTGATCTATGGATTTCTGAGGTGGTAGCGGATCTATTGTCATCTTGCCCATTTTTCATCGTTTATCACTCAGACACATTTTTTCTTCCTTCTCCTAATCACCACATAAATCCTTTGTCTGATAGGCAGTTTAATGCCTTCATTATGCACGATACTTATGACTCCATATCCCAACGGTCCAGGAATGATATGCAACAACCTCTATTATCTTTTCCTTTCTTTGTAGTCTTGTCCCGACTGCCGACGTTAAACCCACTTGAAACAAATTCAATGTTACCAGGCTTACTCCCATTTGTAGTCCGGGGGTGACTCTTGGAGCGATGACAAATTCTTCTGCTTCTACTATGTGATAACAATCTAGCAATTGTTTAATTGTCTAACTAGTATGCCTGATATGATGGAATTATTTCAAACTCTGGTTCTTCAAATATCCCATCTCTTACCACTTTTAGTGTTGTTCCAATGCATGGGTTGTCATGCTCAAAGGGAAATGTAACTAAAAATTTATGATGTATCGCTTCCCAGTTAGTATTTTCTCTGCGTTTTTCATGTTCTGTGTACTAGTGATATGAAATTGATCTTTAAAGACTTGGATAAGTTTTAAGCATGTGTTCATTTACCAACTAGGAATTAATGAAAGAAGAAGAACTTAATGAGATATTATAGCAACCATAATAAATAAATCCAAATTAGAATGTAAGCACAAAGAACAAAAAACTATAACAACAAAGTTGTTAAATGGAGTTTCGAAAGATTTCCTACGTCTCTAGGCCTTTGTCTGAGTGGGTGAGGCTTTCTTATTTCTCTTCAATGCTTCAAAAGCACATCAGAAAAATGTCAAAATGATTACAAATTGTTCTGGTTGTTTTCTTCTCGACCTCAAGAATCCAAGACAACTGAAAAAACTACAAAAAATTTGAGTGTAGATCTCAGAATTAGCCTTCTAAGTTCCCCTCCTCAATGGCTTCCCTGCATAAAAATGGATTTGGATTTCAAATTCCTCAACATTTATTCTATTATTAACCCTCTCTAATGTTGCTAATAACCCCTGGTTTATATAGATTCTGATTTGGTATCCTCATTCCAACTTCCTCCCAAGATCTGGCCTCAAAAAGGGATCCAGATCCTTAATTTTGGGCAAAATCCACCAAAATCATCATTAATAATCAATAAAAATCATAATATAAAGTTTGAAAACCCACTTTCCAACCAAAATTAGCCACAACCCCTTTTGATCTGGGCCCTTGGTCATATGACGCTGTCATGTGGGAAAGCGCTATGCGTTGGCACCTAACCTTCCAATCAATCCCAAAACTTATGGTTGCATGGTGCCATACGTCCGCACCTGGTGCTATACTTCAATGCTTATCCCCTGATCTTTCAGTAGCATGGCCATATGTTCGCAACCCTAAACCTCTGCACACCCACCTTCTATATTGGGCTCCTAGTCCAAAACTTTGGTTTGACAAGTTAGCCCCCCACCGACCAAGACTTACCCCAAACCTCTGACCCAAACCAACATAAAACCATAGTCTACCACTATATGACTAATACCCAACAGTATCCCATAGGGTATGCCAGTGGTTGCGAAGATGCTGTGTAGGTGAAGGTCAGGCATTCAATTCCCGCGGGTAACATTTTTTTTTGACCCAACCAACATTGGCTAAATCTAGGGGACACGTGGTGCCCTTTGAGTTACCCATGTGTCACCCTGTGATTCAACCTTATGGTACAGTCAACACCCTGGAATTAGCATGCACAATCAGTTTCCACATCATCATCGTATAACCATGTGTCATGCCACATCATCATCCATATTGCCAAGTCACCTTGCCACGTCAACATCTGTACAACCCAGTCACCCTTCCACATCAACATCTGTACAACCACCTGTCATCCATACTACCATGTGTCAGCTTGTTATTGGGCCACGTCATGTACGGAATGCCACGTGTCATTTATACACTTCCACGTGTCAATTCCATACTGGTCCAACTCAGCCCGAAAACACCAAAATTGAGTGACATGTGTCACCTCCTAGTGTTGCCACATGTACTTTATGACATCATCATGACTTCAAGTTGACGTAACTTGTCGTACTTCTGACGTCAACAGTACGACATGTTGACTTTGACCAGTTTGACTTTTTCCCTGTTTGGGAAATCGATCAGAATGCGATATCTTTCACATACGACATCCATTATCGAAAAACAATTATATGGCTAGAATCAAAACGACGAGTTGGATGCAATGGCACTAGTTTCGTCTGATTCTGAGAAATTTGTTTTTCAGGCCTTCCTGGATCCATTTTGGATCATGCCTCCCCACTAAGACCTTTTGGTCCTCCAAAAGGGTATTAACCAGCCATCAAGTGTGGGATAGGCCACCCCACTTTCCCTTTGTCTTTAAACTATTTTCTATGCACCTGTCTCATTAATATCAATTGCAAAATAACCATGACAACTCACAACATTTTGTTAGCCACTTGAACTCGTTCACATCTTACTAAAGCCACTACTATCCACGTTGAAAACATTAGCAGTGATAACATCATAAATATGACTGCAAATGAGCTAATATGTTTGATGTTCTTACATGACATTAGCTTATCTTGAAGCAAATTATGATTGAAATTTCATTCTACAACCATCTCATGTTTAGTCTACAACAATTATATGTGTGTTGCTTGCATAAGCTTCCTTCCTTAATTGTTCCATTGTTTGAAGAGATTGATTTGGTTTTATGTGATGAGCATGTACAACATATTCATTGCCTTTTGTAGTTAAGTCATATTGATTATGTTCCCTATAGAATATGGTTTTGCGATCATACAAATAAGGACTGTCTAAGACCATTCCACATTCATTGACTAGCACCACATCACATGTTACCTCATCCACAAACTTTAAAGTGCATTGCTTTATTATGTGCACTTTATGATTGTTTCTTATCCATTTAAGTGAGTAAGGATTATGATGCATCTTAGTGTTTAATCCCAATTGTTTAACCACTTCCTCTAAAATCAAGTTAGATTGAGATCCACTATCTATCAATGTATCAATCTTAGTATGTTTCAATATCACCCTTATGTGAAACAATTTACTTCTAGAATCATATCCATCACCAATTTTACCTGTCAAACCAACTATTGTGATCTTAGTCTCATCACCTGAATCATATCCCAAGTCTATCGGTCATGTTGTTGTTGCAACTATTTGCCTCCCTTTCCTTTCTTTGAACCATTTAGGTCTCTTCTCTGGGTGCAATTTCTAGCAATGGTCATCATCGTGCCCTTCTTTCTTGCAATTATTTCAAGAGATATTCTCTTCATTTCTTTTCATTCCCCTTCCTTTTGTCCTCTTTCCTTGAAAAGGATTCGTCTGATACACCAACTCTTGTTTTCCCTGCTTCAATGTATGCTACTTGAACATAAACCTCATCAAGATTATTAGATCTAGACATAAATATCGTGTTTCGAATATGTGCAGGTAAACATCCTATATACTTCATAAGAGTTTCTTGGGTATGTAATAGAATATTTAACATTAATGCCATCTTACGAAATTCATCGGTGTATTCTTGCACTGTTTGTCCCTTTATTAGTTTAATACTTTTCCATTCAATTAAAGCCTTCTCTTTATGACCCAAAGGATAAAAATTGTTTTCTAAGTGAAAAAACAAAATCTTTCCACGATGCAAATACATTACCAACTTTTTGTGTGCCATTTTGAAACTTACTCTTCCACCAGATGAGTGATGTGCTTGCAAGCGAAGTGATTCCAACTTGATTTGGGTTTCCTCATATTTGATTTTTTGCACACTGCAATAAACTTCCATCTGTCTGATACAGTTATTAATCCTCTCAGCATTGACTTCACCATCATACATGGGAAATTCAAATTTCACATCAAGCTTAAGTAAAATCATATCATGTTTAGGTTTATGGGAATGTTTTCTTGTGGTGGATTTTGAACTTGTACTTGAAGAAGAAGAAGCTGATGGAGAAGAAGGAGGTGAAAGAGGAGGTTTAGAAGGATCCTCTCCTTCTTCACTTTTGTATTTTTTAGAATATTCCCCTTGGAAAGGCCTCTTCCATTCTAAGTAATCCTCACTTAAGACGTTTACCATCTTAGACATGGTGAATAAAGTATTTTGCAACTCCATCTCATTCTGAGACATGCCTTCTTCCGATGCCTTCTCCTCACTTTGAGAAGTCTTGTTTCTTGATCCACTATCAGGATCCCCTTCTACAAACTTTCCTTCACCATGACTCATATTTTCCCTAGTAATCATGCACACTCAAAAACCAACCGTCAACTCGCTCTGATACCAATTGATCTGAAATTGAACTAAAATTGATCTTTAAAGACTTGGCTAAGTTTTAAGCATGTGTTCAATTACCAATTAGGAATTAATGAAAGAAGAAGAATTTAATGAGATATTATAGTAGCCATAATAAACAAATTCAGATCAGAATGTAAGCACAAATCACAATAAACTATAACATGAAATTTGTCGACGAAGTTCGACATCAAATTTGTTAATGAAGTTCAATAAGATTTCCTACGCCTTTGGGCCTTTGTCTCAATGGGTGATGCTTTCTTATTTATCTTCAATGATTCAAAATTACATCAGAAAAGTGTCGAGAGGATTACAATATGGTCTGGATGCGTTCTTCTTGACCTCAAGAGTCCAACACAACTGACGACACTGAAAAAGGTTGAGTGTAGCTCCCGAAATTGGCCTGCAAAGTTCCCCTCCTCAATGGCTTCCCTACATAAAAATGGATTTAGATTTAAAATTAATCATCATATATCATGTTATAAACCCTCTATCATGCTACTAAGAAATCATGGTTTATATATATTTTGAGTTGGTATCCTCTTTCCTACTTCGTCCCAAGATCTGGCCTCAAAAAGGGCTCCAGATCCTCAATTTTGGGAAAAATCCACCAAAATCAACATTAATAATCAATAAAAATCATAATATAAAGTTTGAAAACCCACTTTCCAGCCAAAATTGGGCGCAACCCCTTTTGATATAGGGCCCTAGTCATATGGCGCTTCCATGTGGCCAAGTGTTATGTGCTGGCCCCTAACCTTCTAGTCCAACCCAAAAATTTTGGTCGCATGGTGCCATACATCCGCACCTGGTGCTATACTCTGGTGCTTAGCCCCTGGTCTTTTGGTCACATGGCCATATGTCCAAATCCCTAAACCTCAACACACCCACCTTCCATATTTGGCTCCTGGTCTATAGCTCTATTCAGACTGGTTAGCCCCCCACCGACCGAGGCTTATCCCCAACCTCCGACCCAAACAAACATAAAACCATAGTCTACTGCTATAGGGTTAAGACCCAACAGTAGCTCAGACAATCCATCGGTGGTTGTGAATATGTTGTGTAGGTGGAGGTCGGATGTTCAATTCCCTCTGGTAACAAATGTTTTTGACCCAAACAACATTGGATAAATCTGGGGTGCCACATGGTGCCCTCTTATTGGGCCACATGTCACCCTATGATTCATCCATATGATACAGTCAACACCCGGTCAACATTCATAGTTAGTTGCCACGTCACCATCGTACAACCACATGTTGTGCCACCTCAGCATCTGTACAACCACTTTTCATCCGTACTACCACGTGTCAGCATGTCATTGGGCCATGTCATGTACGGGCTGCCATGTGTCATACATACACTACCACGTCTCAATTCTGAACTGGTCCAACTCAACCCGAAAACACAAAAACTGAGTGACATGTGTCAGCTCTTGATGTATCCACATGACCTTGTTAACATCATGATGACATCACTTTTTATACTATTGATGTTAGCAGTACGTCTTGTTGACTTTGACCAGTTTGACTTTTTGCATGTTTGGGAAATCGATCATAATGTGATATCTTTTGCATATGACGTCAATTTGCAAAAAAAAATATATGGCTAGAATCAGGGCGATGAGTTGGACACAATGGTGCCGAGTTCGTTCAATTTCGATAACTTTGATTTTTAGGCCTTCCTGGATCCATTTTGAATCAACCAGTTATTTGGAATTCCTCCGATTGTGTGAATAAAATGATGTCACCATTCTTCTGATGGTACTAATATCCATTGACATATTCAATTTTCTACATGCTCTTGGGTTTATCCAAATCCCTCATATTTCTCCTCATATTTATGCTCCTTTTTTGCGCCGAATCTTATGTGCAATAACCTTTTTCAATGAAATCCATTGTTGATCTTTGCCTTGTGTGTACCCCACCATCTTGTAGGTGTAGCTTTTAAAGAAATATCTAGTGCTGCTAATATCTAATTTTCCATAACCTCTACCTCATATTTCATCAAAAATTCTTCTAAATCATTAAATCCATAAAAAGTAGGAGGTTCTCTTACCTCTGTACTAACCCATCTCAGTGCACATGTCATTTTGGCACGCCTCATTTTAGATAATTCATGTAGTCATTATTTCTAGTTTTCCAGTCTTTTTTCAGAGTCTGAAGCACAAGAACTAATACTCCTCCAACTCAGCATGCCATCTGCATTTGGGTTGATATAATCCTATTCACGTGCGCTAGTTCTGTATAGTTGATTCACACCTTCTATGAGAATATTATCCATCACAGGTTTCACATACCTGTCTTCTTTCGAGGGATCTAATGCCATAATAAATTTGTATTCTCCAGACTCAAACATCATCTTCCTTGTCTTCAAATTGATAATATCCTAGTTATCAAAGGCCCAAGATAGAGCCAACAATGTTGGATATGGCGAAGTATTGTCCACTGTGTCAATGACTTCAAAGTCATCCATGGTGCGCACACCATCTAGATCTACTGGAATCCCCTTCAACCTTCCTATTGGCACCACCCTGTGTTTATTTTCCAACTTCAACTGAATAGGTGAATACCCCAATTGTGGTTCTCCCATAGCTTCCCAGGTTTTCTTTGGTAGAACATTGACTTTAGATCGTAAGTCTAGTATAATATCCCCCATATTTAAATCTCCTATGTTAGCATTCAATCTGAATTCCCTACTGGTTCTTCTCTTATTTCAGACCCGATTTACTATCTTTATCCCCTCTTACCTAGGATTACACTTTTCTAACAAATTCTGCAAAATGTTTAATGAATTTTTGTCACTCAATAATTTGACACAAGCTCCCAAGAAGTTTCTTAAGATACTTACTTATTATGAAGACTACTCTTGATTGGTATGATCAAATAGTGAAGGAATTTCATATACTGGTATCTCATTTATTGGCTTTGTTCCTAAAGTGCACGCAATATTTTCCTTCAACATCTCTTATCTAGCTTCTTTGAACATCTCTTTCTCTTTGTGCACATCAAACTTCTGGTTAGGCATTGTATTATTCCTGACCCACTGGTACTGGTCCTGATCCTTCTTGGTTGCATCTTCTCCTATATTATCTCCACCTCTAGTCACTATATTAATATTCTTCCCTCCCTCTTCTCGGTTTTCCACCCCAATCCATTGCACATTATGATTAGTCTGGCTCCTCTTTTCCTGTATCTTTATCAACAATGTTGGACAATCTTATGTTTCATGGTCTGTTGTGTGACAATACATACATGTCACAGGTGTTTGTGGGAATTCTTATGCATAGTTCCCTGGCTTCTTACAGGTATGACACGCAATTGGTCCTTGACCTCCTCCAAAGCCTCTTCCTCCATGGCCTTCTCCTCCGAAGCCTCCTCTGTTTCCATGATTATCTCCGCGCAATGTGTTATAGTAGGGTCCTTGATTATACTGTGGATGTGGGATATTGTACTGTTGTGGTGTTTCCCACTATTGTGCATGATTATATTGTTTCTTCCATTGAAAATGTTATGCATTATATTGTGGTTCTGATGCAAAATGATGTGTGGGTTTGTATTGTGGCTGTTGTGTAGTGTTATACTGCGACTACTGCATAGATTGTCTTGTTACATGTTCAACCTGCACCCTATATGTATTTTCAATCCTTTATTTCATCATCTCCAAGGATCTATAGTCCTTGTCTTCATGTCCAACTATTTTACAAAAGTTACAAAATGTGCTCTTTGGTACTGTCTGATATTTCTGCACTAGGGGGAAATGATAAGGATCATGCCTATCTATTTTGAAAATCTCACACCATGGTCCTCCTGAAGATAAAGGGTTTGCAATACCCACTCCAATATACTGCGCAAATAATGGACACTCATTGTTGTGGTGACCTTTTATACCGCACATTGTACACCAGGAATCTTCTCTTTTCTCCTTTCCATTGTTCAAATTTAACTAGAATGTTAATTTCTTCAGATCTTGCTTCATATATTCCATAAATGGATTTGTATGCTTGTATTGGTTTTCCTCTAGCTGTAAGGATACCTTTAGGGCCTCACCCTGACTTTGAAAATTTTGTTGTCTCAAAGGATACTTCAAGTGTGGAAACAAAGAATTAACAAATAAATGCCTATGTTGTGTGTCAGTAATAGTGTACTTTAACTTACCTTTTAACCTCTTGAACTTCTAGTCCACTTTCCAGATTGATTCTCCTGGTTTCTGCTTGATCTCTATCATTTCATTCATAAACTCATCTTCTGAGCTAGGTTTTTGAAATTGATTTATTAACTGCCTCTTCACATCTACTATAGTTGTAGGCATTTCCATTGGATTATTTGTTGAGAGACCCATGTACCAGTTTAATGCGTGGTTTATAAAAGTGATTTCCAACTGCGCAACCTTTGTATCCTCGTCTCTAATCTTCTTTCCTATCCATATCTTCTCACAGATGAACAAATGTTTTTATGGATCATATGACCCATACCCTTTGAACTCTGGTAACCTGATAGTTGGATATTGTCCTTCCATTGTGAAATTTGTTGAACTACCACCTTCGCGTGGTGTAGATACTTGAATGCTAATTGTTGAACTTGTACTTCTGCTACTAAATCCATGTCCTGGAAAAATTATTCTACCACTAATCACTTGTTGGTTAACTATTTTTTCTTCTTCAGTTGTGTTAGTCACACATGGGGTTGTGGGTTCCACACTAACCCAAATATAGAATGGAGAGCCTTCTTTTTTGTTAGAACCAAGATCTCTGGTTTTCCTCTCGTATGTGGTGCACAAGATATCCTCAATACTCCCCATGGCATGGAGATCCTCTGCCTCTTCCTCATCATTTTCCAAGCCCTCTCACTCCACTACAATGCTCTTCTTATTATTTATACTATATTGGTAGGGTTGTACACTGCACACCACACCTACATTCCTTATGATTTCCCTGGTTTGTTCATCATCCATCATGATGGGGTCCAAATCCTCCTTCTTCTAGCTACTCTCTAGATCCTTCTAGATTTCTCAGATCTTCCTTAGTGCTTCCCCCAACTCCCCCATGTGCATAGAGTGATCGAGTTGTCTGATTCCATGGTAATCACACCTTTATCATGCAGTAAGATCTTAATCAACATGTAAAGAGAGCTGATGTACCTCCCTCTAGGTCCCTTCAAGAAGTCCTTCTCTGTAGCAGTATATGACTTCATTGTATCTACTGCAAAATCAATGATAAATTCAACAGTAATGTTGTCTAACCAGAAATCCACTACGGGTGTGAATTTGTTATTAACTCTTTCAAACCACGTGATATTTTTAGCAGTCCACACTAGTGGTCTAATCTGATTAGTCGGATGGGTATATTTCAAACTCAGTATCCATTCCTATAAGAATTCTGGAAAGAAACTGAAATATGCTTCATGCGAATCAGTAAACACATGCCTTTGTAAATACTGGTGTGGTGTATACATGGAATCCTTGTTATCTTTCTGCACAAAATATAACTGCTTTGTCTCCAACCATATTTAAATATCTTTCTTTGTAGGATTCCATGGCCTGAACATCCCTTTCTACCACTACATCTTCTTCACCAAATCCCTTCCTAGCTCTTCTTTTAAATTCTAGCTGACAACCTAACCATTTTTTGGACGTATGGGATGACCAGGGTTCTACCTTAGTTCTCCAACAAAACCCTTATCACCATCGGTGCTTCTAGTAAACTAGAAGGCTACAGCATGCATAAAGTGCACAATGTAGTCTCACCTAATATGGTTTATGAGTGACTAGAGGACACAAGTGTTTGCAATCATGGAAGGGATTGGGGTTGTTATTCTTACTCTTATTTCTACTTAACCGTGCATTCTATTATAATATTCATCAGATACATTCATTCATTTATTCATAACATTCATTCTTCATATCTATTCTAGTGTGCATTATAAGTAAATCCATTCATTCATCTATCTAACCATTTAATCATAACTGTAGAAATAGTAAAACATTCAAACACATTGCACACAGGGTTTTACCCTGGTTCACCCTCCCCGGGACTATGTCCACACAGATCTTATGTTATTTTCTTATTCATAAAAAGGCATTGCACGCATTACATCATAATAGAGAGTAGTGAGGTAGACGATGGTCGCACCAAGCTCCACAACTTGCGAACAGACCCTCAACTACTTCAACCTCATCAAACCTCCACATCTCTCACCAAAATACATACTCAAAAATCGGCAAGGACTTCAAAGGATACTACATATATGATAATTCTCTTGCTCCTGATCTAGATGCCCCAACCTACTTTCTATCTCTTCTATTTATACTACAAAATTGGGTTAACAACCCTTACATTAAATTCCAAAACCCTAACCCTAACATGGCTAAGTTTGTCCACATCTACGTTGGATTTTTGCAAATGCTATCCTGCACACTACTTTTCCTCAAAATGTGGCACGCTCTCCTTCTTGGTTCAATCTGCCTCATTTGTTGCGTTGTTCTCCCAAACATGCCTACTCCATCAAGTTCTGATAGACCAATTCGGTGTCAGTGGACGTTAATCATCATCATCATCATCAACAACATATCACAATGGTTAATATAATAACAAATTGCAACCTTTTTATTCATTACACATTCTTCTTAGAGTAAACATTATGGATTCTCTAGTGGATGGCATAGATTGAGAGTTACTAGATATGTCTTGTCTTCTTTCAAATGTTATTGGTTCTTAAGAATAAGAATTGATAATTCCAACAAATTCGTGACAAAATAAAAAAAAATTACAAATGAATATGAGAATGTGAAAATTTGTCACTCATTAAACATTGAAAATTAAAAATAAATTTAGTTGTCGTCGTCATCACCGTCGTCATCTTCATTATCGTCGTTGCCACCACCATCGTCGTCGTCGTTGTCGCCGCCACCGCTGCCGCCATTATTATTAGTTTAATTTCATTCCATATTTGTTTATAATTATGGTCATAATTTTTTTAAATCTTTTTAGTATTATTTTTTTCATTTTATATTTTTTAAATTAGTTTTGACATTACAAGCATAAAGAATAATATTGTTATTTGGAAAGACTTGAATTTTAATGTTTGGCTTTTCTTTTTATGCAATAAGATTGAACAAAATATAATAAATATAAATTTTACGTTTGAGTACTTATAAATAATAGGACGAGTTTTCAAAACCATTGACATATGAACTAGCACAACCGCAAAGTGGCTGGTGTTGTGGCTGGTGAACGTCGAAAGTTATCTGGACAGACAACACTCTGATGAATTGAAACGCACGGACAACTGAAACACACATAGAGCTAAGGAAATCCAAAAGTTAATCTTAAATGTGGTAATTCCAAAGGTTAATCAGTTAAAAGTGGAAATCATATGGTGGTACAGTAATTTCTTAATATGATTAGGTAAATGTTAAAAAGTAAACAGGTTAACTGATGCATTCAAAAATACAAGGAAGTTATGAAGAGTAAATCACATTCATTGATTTGGGAGGACGACTAAGAA
>ML776745.1:946853-960531 GCA_009831015.1 Picea engelmannii | reverse complement strand
TTCTTTCTCAATTAAAATATCCATATGTGATCTTAAATGGATCCTAACAAGCCAATGGTTGTAAGACACATTATCTGCAAATGGAAAACCAAAATAATAGAATTAAATGGAAAACAAAAATAATAGCAATGGGAAATGAAATCTCATCCCATTTGACCTTTCCATTACCACAATTCTCTCTATTTGTGAATATATACTTTCACTTTCAAAGGGATTTTTTCTAGCTAAGAGAGGTCGATGCATAGCGAGATCCATGAGCTGCATTGTAATTAGAGATTGACAAAATAGACTGAAAAACCATTGAATGTTGGTTTTCCCATTTGCTTTTCTAGAGTAACCATCTAGTTCTTTTGTGATGAATCTCTCCATTTTCTATGTTACTTTTCTATTTACGAGTTAAAATGAAATTGCTCTATATTCAAATTGTGTGGTTTTGTTGCTTAGAAGGATACAAATTCTTCATTAATTATAGTTTTTAGGATTTTGTTCATAGTTATTGTCTCCACAAACAAGAGAATAATCCCAACAACTCTATATTCTCATGCATTTATCTATTTCTACCTCTATATTCTCTTACAATTATCCATTTCTGAGAGAGGAGACACAATTATTATTCAGTCATTGCACAACTTTGTATTCTCATGCATTTATCTATTTCTATCTCTATATTCTCTTACATTTTTATCCATTTCTGAGATAGGAGACACAATTATTATTTGGTCATTGCAGTAATGTGAAAAGTTTCCAATTCTAATTGTTTATCCTATTATTGGTGAAAAAATTGTTTTCCTTACTTGTCATGGCTGCCACATGTTGTGATATTGTCTTCTAGAAGATTATAAGTTTCCAATGGTAATATGAGAAGTCGTTCTCAATCCAATGACCTTCCCATAGACCGTAGACTACACCCAACATTTGACTGAGCTCGATGATAGGATGTATAGGTTGTGTTCTCCTTGTTTGAGGTCGTACGACCCAAAACCATGATGGGAAAGCCCTCCTTCATCCCCGTGGGATCATCTCGGTCATGCAAATGTGTTGGGATCCTATAGAGGTTGTCTCAAGTGTTGGAGTGGAAGAACATGCCACCCAATTAGAGTTGAAACTTTGTTTTTCATTTTTATATTTCCAATTGAAATTGAAATGTTTCTAATTTTTTTTTTGTGCACAACGTTTTGAAGAAACCATCATTTGATCCATCTAATTTAGCGATTTTCAATTGTGGTCAAATGTAAAGATGATCAGGGATGATTTTAAGGATGGAAATTTATTTTAAAATGTAGAAACCTTGACGAATCTTACTAATCCTTCATATGCCAACTATAAATGTTTGGCGATATTTTTGTAAAAATATTCAAATTTCTAAGGATTTTATATAGTTTTTATAAAATTTTGGCGATTTTAAGGTAAAATAATTTTATCCAATAGAATTTGGGTGAATCATTTTTAAAATAGCAAATCTCTTTTTTGGAAAAACCATGGAAAATTAGCCCATGAGCAAAATTTAGCCCCTAAAATCATCCCTGAAGATGATTAAGGACATTCACGGAGGCTTGATGTGCTACAGATAACATATAGTAGTGATTTATTTATGGTTTCCATTCAAAGAAGTGAAATTAATGGGTTTGTTGAATCTGTTTAGAGTTATAACTATTTTGATAAGCATACATCTATTGATAATGGACATATTTAATGATACTTTAATTATAAATTCTAATCTTATGACTATCAATTGAAGATGCTGGCATATTCTTCGTCTTCCTTTCAAATTATTGAATGAGATTTAATATTCATAACTTCCTTGCATTTTTGAATGTATCTGTTAATGTTAACCTGTTTACTTTTTCATATTTACATAATCATGTTAAAAATTTGTTTTCTAGCTATCTGATTACCACGTTTAGGTGATTAACAAAATTACTTGACATTAAACATTTACTTCATTATTAACCTTTAATCTTTTACAACCTCAAAATTACATTTCTACCACTTTTGACCATATCTCCCATACAACTATTAACCACAATTGTGGCCAGGCATTTCATTTATGGGCGTGGTAATGAATCCATATCTCATTTAGACTGTAGCATCTTTTCTCTGATATGTGAAAACCCATTTGTTCTTAAATTATCATTAAGAGCATGGATTGGGGGTCTATTGTTTCAATGGATCATCAACGTGTGAAGAAGGATGGTGTTTTCTAGAATATTAACGAAGAATCTAAAGAAACTCCACGATTTGTGTCGAAAGTCTATCCTAAATACTCACAATATTCAAACAATATGTTACCATAGAGATATCACAACGGTGGATCTATTAATATAAGAGAAGGATTTTGGTGCACATATCAAGAACTAAATACATTCTTTGACTTGAAAACAAAATGAACATTTCTCATTCGTACTTCAATACATTCTATGAGTTGAAAACAAACCAGACAATTCTCATTCGTTCTGTCCAACAAACAAAGGTTTGAATCGACTAAGAAGAGGAAATTTGAAAGGGAATATATTACCCGTGTCATAACCAAACAACACACCCCCAATCCTTGTTGTTAATTGAAAAATAATTAATGAGATGATTAAAATCATATAAAATTATTAAGGTTTGTATCAAGTATGATTTAAGGTTTGTATCAAGTATGATTTAATGTAAATATTTGATCATCCACATAATTTGTGGTTATGAGTATGATTTAATGTAAATATTTGATTATCCACATAATTTGTGTTTATGCTAGTTATTTATACTATATGATGATTAACGCCAGTGAGAATACAATGCTCTTTCAACTTCTATCATAGAAACGTAGATTCAAATTGTCCTATTGATTGAGAAATATAACTAAAATGTCTATAATGATTTTTCACCTTCACGTGAAATTGAATATTTCTTTGCAAGGTCTTACATGGAGGGTAATTCCTTCTATAACATTTAAATTGTTTTGGTTGGTGGGTTGATCGGAATTAAATGTCTAAGTAAAATATTTTCATTTTCTATGTGTTAACACTCATGTTATGTCATGTCAATTGAGAGAATATTTCCATTTAGATATTTGGAACTCTTTTGTCTTGGTGAATGGAAGGGGAATAATCAATTTGTTATTGGAGTGTTGTATAAAACACTCTAGTGTAAGTAGTATTGGTATTAGGCTACTATAATTCAAAAGAAATTGTATATCCAATCTCACATTGTTTCATTTTATGGGCAAGAGGCTAGTGAAGATAGTTGTTGATGGCCTTTATTTAAGGCTTGACTAAGTTCATGCAATACATAGTCATTGTGGTTGGAAATTAGTAATAATCTATTAGGGGTGGGCATAGTCACTCATGTATAGAGGATTATGTTGGCATCTCAAATACAACAAGTAAAAGCTTGTTGAGGGATAACGAATAGAGAAGTTGCACTCAAAATTGCATCATGCAAAAAAGCCTTAGAGATCAATTTTGAAAATAGAGCACTCTATATCATATAGACTTAGAGACATGAAAAATTTGAAGCATCAATAGTTATATTGAAGTGTACAAAACTTGGCGAATCTTTTTAATTTTTAAAATGACAATCATAAAAAATTTGGCGAGTGAAATTTAGCCCCTAAATTTTCCTTGGTTAGAGACCTAATGTTGATTCACACATTGAGAACAAAGATTCCTTTTCCATTGCATTGTCATTTGGTTTCTTGTGTACATGTTACATGGAGGAAGGAGCTATATAATCAACATTTAGCATAGGTTTCATAGAGAACATAAGACTTGAAGTTCATTATGGACATAGATGTCTATATAACATCGATAATTGATACCTTAAGTTTTTTTTCATATAGTATCTATGTCAGTGAAGTGAGAGGGATATAATTCCCTTGTTTATAGATCATATTAGTATCATATAAATTGAATCCTTGATCGTGATGCATCATTTCGAAACTTGGATACCTAGCATGGGTAAGGAAAACATAGAGAGGTTGGAATACCTAGAAGCCACCAATGTTCAACTTCAAGAAGATAACAAGAACGTGAAGGAATAGGTTGATATGTTTAACTAAAGGATGAGAGAAATGGAGAAGAACCTTTGGAGTTCATAAAGACTTCTAGCATTTCTAAAGAAGCAATTTGTTGAATGCCAAGAATCCCTCACTATGGTTATGGGAGATTAGGACAAGAGAATATATCAACTTGTACACTTGGGAGAGAAGGTCTTCCAATTGGACAACTTGTAGGAGGAAAACATCACTCAAATTATGATTCAACTACAAAAAGAGTTGGAATAAAAGGAGGAGGAATTGGAAAATTTCCAAGTGGCTATCTAAGAGCATTGGAAAGAAAATCCACCCTCCATTTCCATTTTCAAGGTCAACACCATGATTGAGACAACTATAGTAAGATAATCTTACATATACCATTCTCATGTTGGAGAGTTGGTTGTCATTGATGTCAACAAGCAGTGGATTGATGTCAAATGATGTGATGGGTGTATTTGGTGAAGTCTACAAAGTGGTCCCCTTATGGCATATCTCTAAGCATGGCCCTCACGAGAAGATACTTTGAATAAGTCTACAATAAACCCATAAGTATGGTTATGGATACCGTAGTTTATCATGGAATTAGGTCATGAAGGATGGAGTAAATGAAGGTAACTCACTCATGGATGGATAGTCCTCATCATGTAGTTTCCGGTGATAGGTGGTATGCCACATAGTTCCTCACGGTTGAGGAGTTATGCCCTTGTGAATTTAGAATCCCTGAAGAGTGGTCAAGAAGCCCTTAGTTTGTTATAAGTCTTTAATGAAAGGGTAAAGTGGTTGTAACAAGAAAGTTAAGAAGCCATTAATTTTAAGGAAAGAGGTTACCCCTAAAAAGTATAAATACAGGTCAAAGAGTCTCACAGGTACATTAACTCATTGATTCTATTGAAAATATTCTAGTGAACTAATGATCTTTTGGCTAAGTTTGTGATGGTAAAATATGAGGTAGAAAATACTAATGAGTATGGGATTTTCAAAATTGCACTTGTGAGAGGGAATACATAGGGAAACCTTAGTTTTTCTGATCCCCGTAGGTCATACTACTAGTGTCCTGCGAGGCATCTCCGCATGTTGCAGTATACCTGTCATGCGAGGCCCCATGAGATAGGATGTCTTAGTCCCGCGAGGACAAGAAAATGTTGGGGGAAATTTTAGTACCAGGTCCCTGAAGACAAAAGATAACTTACAGGTCAACATTGCAGTGTTTTAGGTAAGCTACAAAGGTTATGTTTGATTATGTTGTGGTGAAATCTTGAGGCATACTTGGCATATTGATGAGGAATAAACACATGATTGAGGTACATCTTGGGTACATTATTGAGTAAGTTATTATGGTATATCTAGTTTATCATATGGCATGTTTTTTATGGCTCATATATTTGAGATCATTGTTCATGTTTGAGGTATACACTTGATGTATGGTGGGATATGCATGAGGGACATGCATTAGTTATTCATTGATGGTATGGTATAGGTATATACGTGATTGATGCTATGGTATATGGTATAGGTCATATTCATGTTTGACATATGGTACATGATTGACTACTTATAATTGATGTTGTAGTTGCTATATCTTATTATTCATGATTGATGCATATATATTGGTAAACATTTAATGAATGATATGGTTAAAATTTTGGTATAGCGCAGGTTGATGGTACATTGACAGTGACACAGATACACAGATAGGTTGATGTGATAGTGAGAACGAAAGTGACAGTGACAATGATAGAGATTGTCGTAGTGACAGTTGGTCTACATTTATATTTCAAGGTGGCAGGACGGGGCAAGGAAAGGGGGTTGTAGCGTCCTTCTAGTTGTAGCCATAAAACATAGGGAGTTGGAGCTTCCTTCAGGTTGGAGCCTGAAAATTAGGGGGTTGTAGCCTCCTTATGGTTGGAGCTAGAGAATTAAGGGAGTTGTATATTTCTTTAGGTTGGAGCCTATAATTAGGGGGTTGTATCCTCCTTCTAGTTTTAGATGGAGAATTGGGAAGTTGGTGCTTCCAATGAATGTATTCTTTTGATATATAAGAAAATAATTCCATGGTTTTATCCCATTTGGGTTTCCACATAAATTCTGGTGTACTTTGTTTTTATGGATGTCTATTATGCTATGTTGATTTATACTGCTCATGATCCATTGATGATATATTATTGATGATGTTAATGACTACTTATTGTGGTTAAAATAGATAATAAAGTTCTCATACTTATTCAACCACCCCTCTCATTATTCCAACAATTGGAATCATAACAGGTCCTTCAAGTAACAATTTAACCACTAGAAGAAGATAATGGAATAAACTAATATTGGACCACTAAGGTTTGATGGACAAAACTATGTCTTTTGGAATAAAAGGATGCAAACGTTTTTACCAGCACACTGATTTGATTTTTGGAAGTTATATGTAGCACTGACCACTCCCCCAACTAACAAATATGGAAAGAAACTCAGTGAAAAAAAGTCAAAAGCTAAAGAAACCATTTTGACCAGTCTGTATGATTAAGATTTTTTCAAATTTATGCATTGCAAGAACGCAAAGGATATTTGGGATAAACTTCAAAATATTTACGAAGGTGACACCAAAGTCAAGGGAGCTGAGATTAAAACCCTTAGAACTAAGCTTGAGAAACTGAAGATGAAGGTAGATGAAAACATTGCAACCTACTTTCTATGAGTTGATGAAATAATGAACACTATTAGAGGACTAGGAGAAGAAGTTGATGAGTCAATGGTCATTCAAAAGGTTCTAATATATCTACCTATAATATTTGATCCTAAGATATCATCCTTGGAAGAAGGAACACATCTTGACAATTTGAGCATGGACAAGCTACATGGAATCTTCAAAACTTATGAGATGAGAATCGAGCAAGACAATCTAGTCACGAAGGAAGAAACATTCAAGGTATATAAGAATACAAAGCAGAGGAACAAATAAAATCAAAAGTTCGATTATAACTGCAACGATTATTCATAGGAAGATGAAGAAATGGAAAACTTCGTCAAAAATTTGAAAAGAGGAATTGACAAATACAAAGGTATGCTTCCATTGAATTGTTTTAATTGTGGTGGTATTGGTCATTTTGCTTCTAAATGTACTCATAGGAATAAGGAAAGTGATGAAAAAGAATATCCTAAAAAGAAAAAAAGAAAAAAGGTAGAAGAAACCAAAATATATTCTTCAAGAAAAATATCTACACCAAGGAAGACAGTTCATCATCAGATGAGGATGAATACAATGATAGTGATAAAGAAAGAGTATTCTTCATGGAGTAGAGGATTGTGAAGAATATTCTGAAGAAGAAGGAGAAGTCGATATCAGAGTAGAATTGGTCAATGCCCTAGAAGAGATAAGAATTGAAAGACATAAAACCAAGTCACTCAAGGCTGAATTAAAAGGGAAAGAAGGATCTCAAAATTCCAACTCCGAGGAATCTGAGTAGATGATTGCAAAGTTAAAAATACAAGTCGAAGAAGACAAAATAATTAAAGAAGGACTCAGAGGTCATTTAGATGAAAATGATTATATGATCAAAGGCTTGGAAGAAGAAATAGTTACTCTAATAAAAGATCTTTAGAAGAAGGACATGCAGTAGAACACCACCAAAATATTAGATGAGATCATTAGCATTTAGAAGCCATACTATGACAGATTTGGACTAGGATATAACTAGACAAAGAAATTCTTGAGCTCCAAGACAACAAATAAAATAAGCTATGCAGAAACAATTAGAGGCTTTCCTAAGAAGGAAGAAGGAAATAAAATCCAAGAAGGAAAATATATTGCACCACCCAGAAGATTAATAATTCAGAATCAATAGAAGCCAGCAATAGAAAGACCCTGAGAAGAACAAGGATTCAAAAGAGCAACACCATTTAGAAGATATTCCACTCCCAGGTATCAAACTATTTTTCTTGTTCTATGTTATTCATGTAATAACTTTGAGCACAAAGTCATGAATTGTAGAGCCAATACTAAGAACGAAATCAATTATGAAGTCTACATAAGAAATAGTTATCCAAGAAGGCCTCATGAAGCATAGAGAAGGAGCTCTAATATATTTGAATCATTGAGTGTTGAAGTAGAATATTAAAAGTGTAACAAATTTGGACACAGGGCCAAATATTTTAGATTCATTTTTCTTCATAGATAATCACAACAAAATATAAAAAGTCACATACATGAATCACAAAGGATATGGATAAGGAACCGAGGTCTATTCAACACTGAAAAATGCACGCTTTCCTTACAAGCTCAACACAAGAAACGTGGATGGTATGTTTACATTGGATTCTCAAAGCATATACCATGTGATAAAGATAGGTTTTCTAGCATTGAATAAGGAAAGAGATGGATCATTTTCATTTGGGAATGACAACTCAACCAGAATTATAGGAAGAGGCATGATCAAGTTTGGAATAAAGGATGCCAGGGCAAAAAATGTTTTACTAGTCCAAGACATGAAGCACAATCTTCTAAGTGTAATTCAAATGTGTGATAAAGGACATAGACTTATGTTTGACTCAGAGAAATGCGAGATAAGGAAAGAAGGATCAAAAAAGTTGGTGGATACAACTATAAGAACTCCAAGAAACATATATGTACTAAATCAAATTGGAAAAGAAATATGTTTCCTAGGAAAGGATGATGAAAGTTGGATTTGGCACAAAATAATGGGTCACATAAATTTTGATAACCTTGTCAAAATCAACATAAATGAAGAAGTAAGAGAAATTCACGAGATCTCGAAGCCAACAAATACTCTATGCAAGAATTGTCTATAGGGAAAACAAACCATGAACAAGCTCAATTCAAAAGAGTACTCCATGACAAAACCATTGGAGATTATACACATTGACGTATGTGGACTTACAAGAATGAAGGGACTAAATGGCAAGAAGTACTTCATGCTACCAGTTGATGACTGCACGAGAATGACTGTAGTTTAGTTTCTCAGGAAGAAGTCAGAGGCATTCAAACACTTAAAGAAATATAAAGTGTTGGCATGTTTTATAGGCAGCATATTCTTGTCATTGATGGCAAGTAAAACAATGACGATGGCTTAAGTACATGAAGAATGTGTCAGGCGGGCACCAGAAGTATTTTAGGAAGACGCAACAGAGAAAGCTCGATAAGATCAGAAGAGATAGTGCAGAGTATGCGTGTTTGTCATTGATGGCAAAGATCACGACCAACAGTGTAGGGACAATGGCATGGCAATGGCAAGTTCAACAAGTGATTGTTGGATCCCATTCAAAAGTGTAAACTCCAAGAGTCAAGGAAGCAACTCATGGCAGAAAATCACGAAATGCAAAACCACGACTTAAACTCCATTTCGGAGTTTCGGATACTGGGAGTTGGAGGAGTCAAGAGTCGAGACTCTTCATAATAAGAGTCCCAAAGTTGCGAAATGCAAAACTCTGAAATCCCGAAACAGGCACATCAACAAAGAATCCATTTCAGAGTTTCACAGACCGGGAAATCAAAGATCAAAGGAACTTTAACCTTTTATGTAGTGAACCTCAAAATCCCAAAACAGACACATCAACAAAGACTCCATTTCGGAGTTTCGCAGACTAGGAAATCAAAGATCAAAGGAACTTTAACCTTTGAAGTAGCGAACCTTGAAATTCTGAAACAGGCACATCAACAAACCACCTCAACAAACCACATCAACTAAGGACACGTGGCACAATCAGGCAATGACAAGTGTCAAGTTGATTCAACATTTCAGGCACATGTAAGTCACGAATTAGAGTGACACGTGGAAACTATTCGACACGTGTCAATCCACGTGTGACGTCAACAGGTTTACATCACATCGAAACTTTCTATTTCGGGGTTTTACATAAAAAGAAGAAACTCCACCATCATGAAGTCTTGAACTCCAAAATGCCGAAAGAGACTATTGTGAGTCTCGAAAACCCGAAAGGAAAAAATCCGAAATCCCATCAACCGTCCATCTCAATGGGTTATGTGAACCCTCCGATCACTTCAGAGATTTTGTGATCACGAATTTTATAATGTTGGAGTCACGATGACTTGAAGGGAAAAACGTCGAAATCCCATCAGTTGTTTGATTAAGAAAAGAAGGGATCGGATTATGAAGTCTTGTGGACCATTGATCTAGCTCCATTTCGGGGATTGTGACTTGGAGTGTCAAGACACTTCTTCATAGGAATTCTGAAATGTCGAAATACCGAAATGCTGAAATGCGAAAAAACATTTTGGTGTAGGCTATGGTCACCGTCAGTGGTCATGTGAGAGGGAGGAGCTAGCAGCAAGTTAAGCTCCTTTTCGGTGATCGTAACATGAAGAGTCGAGACTCTTCACCATAGGAATGTCGAAATGACGAAATGTCGAAATGGAAAAATCAACGCAAGACCCTGTGCTTTTAATCCATCGGTGTTGGATACTTGGAAATATGATCGAAGGGCTACTGTTTCTCTTCACAGTTAATTGATCAGTTACGATTCAGTTAGCAGAACTGAATCATAACTCTTGGATGGTTGGTGATTCAGTTGCTGATGCGTTTTCTTGGAGGTTCACAGTGTAACTGCTAGAAATGACTGATGGTTTCTTCCAGAGGACTCGAAGAGACTTCAGGGTGATCGCCAAAGAAGATGAAGAGTCTCGAGGAATATTCCAGTGGAATGAAGACTGTTCATAGAGGCTATTGACAGATGTAAGACCGTTGGAGCCTAGAACTGCAATAGAGGGAATGAGCTCGACTGTGACAGAGAGGACGAAGAGTCTCGACTACTGGAGAGGCTAAGGAATCTCGGCATAACACCCAGTGATGATGGATGCATGGGTTTAACCACCAGAGAAGTTGAAGAGTTGAAATGATGATCAGGTAGAGCACTCGACATGGGGAGAGCATGCAGAAGCATTGTGAATAGAGGATGTAGAAGATGCACAGAGAAAATAAAAACGCAGAACAAAGAAGAGATTGGGTGTTGTTGAGAGTGATTCGGGTGTGTAGAAGGAGGTAGAGTGAAGAAACTGAAATGCACAGAAGAGGAATGGTGCATAGAAGGGACATGGCACACAGAGCATAAAAGGAAGAAGAACATAAAGCGTAATGAAGGGGTGTAGGAAGACACTGATGCAGGTAGAGTAGAGCAGTGTAACAAAACAATGATGAGACCGATAAGCCATTGATAAATATTGTATCACTGTGATAAATTTATATATAGAAAACTTTATATTTCAGGGTGGTTGGGAGGTGCTAGGGAGGACTGTTGTCCTGAGAGGTTCAAGTGGGTTCTTGAACACAGGGAGTTGTATCTTCCATCTAGTTGCAGCCAGAAAATCTAGAGTGGCAGGGTGGTGCAAGGGAGAATTGTTGTTCTCTATTATACAGGTTGGTGCCTGTGTGACTGGAAGTTGGTGCTAGAACACTTAAGTAGTTGTTTCTTCCTTCTAGTGGGTGCTATAGAAACCAGGGAGTTGGTGCTTCCTTCTAGTGGGTGATAGAGAAACCAAGGGAGTTGGTGCTTCCTTCTAGTGGGTGCTAGAGAAACCAGGGAGTTGGTGCTTCCGTCTAGTGGGTGCTAGAGAAACCAAGGGAGTTGGTGCTTCCTTCTAGTGTGTGCTAGAGAAACTAGGGAGTTGGTGCTTCCTTCTAGTAGGTTCTAGAGAGAACAGAGAGTTGGTTCTCTTAGCAAGTTGCATCTTGCGAAATAGAGGTTGTAGCCTCACAATGAGTTGGAGCTCATATGTATGATAATGTACAGAATGTAAAGATTACTTATCATACCAAGAAGAAGAGGTTTTTACCCTTTGTGGGTTTCCTTAGGAAATATATGTCTCTGTATATTTCATATGTGTGAATGATGTTGAATGTTCTATTGCTTACTTCCATGAATTATTGTGATCATCATTGAGAGTTATGTAATGAATTTAAAATGAGCATAATTGTTTAAGCTCAGTAACAACTGATTCACCCCCCCCCCCTCTCAGTTGTCCAACAATTGGTATTAGAGCCGGTTCCTTTTATCTAAAGGTAGATCTGTAAGCTTAAACATGACAAGTCATGAAGGGACTTCAGCCACTAATCCTCCTCTGTTTGATGGAACAAATTTTTTGTTCTGGAAGGTTAGAATGAGAACATACCTAATGGCCTTAGGTGCTGATGTTTGGGATGTAGAAGAGACTGGATACATAAAGCTTGTTGTGCTAGCTTCCAAGGATGATAAGTTAGAATTTAGATTTAATGATAAGGGAATGAATTCTATCTTGAATGGACTTGCAGAAGCCGAGTTTGTAAAGGTGATGCATCTTCAAACTGCCAAAGAAATGTGGGATAAAATTATTAGTAGCTATGAAGGAAATGAGAAAGTAAAAGATGCCAAACTTCAAACATTTAGGTTGAAGTTTGGACAACTAAATATGAATGAAGATGAAACAGTTAGCAAGTATTTTTTAAGAGTTGAATAACTTGTGAATGCCATGAAGGGTCTTGGTGAGAAGATTGAAGAATCAATTTTAGTTCAGAAGATTTTAAGATCTTTGCTTGATAAATTTAGTCCAAAAGTCTCTGCAATAGAAGAACTAAATGATCTTAAAACTCTGTCCATTGATCAAATCCTAGGAACTTTAACTGCATATGAAATGAGAATCAACAAAGATAAATCCATTACTAGAGAAGCATCTTTTAAAGCAGACAAGGATACTAATTCAGATTTAGATGATATTGAGGTAAAATTTGTGAGAAGGTTAAAGAAAGGATCAAGAAAGTATCAAGGAAAGCTTCCCCTCAAATGTTTTAACTGTGGTAAGATAGGTCACATTGAAAATAAGTGTCCACATAAGAAGAAGGAACAAAACTCTGAAGGTGAAGATAAGTACAAATCCAAAAGATTTGATAGAAAGAAAAGTTTATTTGTAAACAATGATGACTCCTCAAAAAACACCGATAGTGACTCTTCCTGTGAAGATAAGTTAAATGACTTCACGCTTATGGTGAAAGTGGATTATGATAATAAAAGCACAAGCAATGATGATAATGATGAAGAAGATGTGGTTGACTTGGAAAGAGAACTGATCAGCGCTTTGGAAGAGATTGATAGAATTAGACTTAAGAAGAGAAAGAAAACCCAATTGTTGATATAGTTCAAGAAAGGCACTAAAAAACCTAATGAAGACTTTGCCCTATTAAAAGTGGAATTAGAAGAGGCAAATAAAATAGAGGACATTCTGAAACAACAGTTATCAGAAAAGAAGGCAAGATCTAAATCCATGGAAGAAGAAGTAGTGAAAACAATGAAAGAGTTGGAGAAGTTTCAAGCCTTATATCATCAGAATATGTCAAGTATCAAAGCCTCAGAAGGATTAGCCACCATTATGAATTAGCAAAGGAATCCAAAGCTGAAAACTAGTTTGGGTTATGTAGAGGGATCAACTAGTGGTCAGCCAAGAAACAAAGAACCCATCAAGTTTGTCAAATCTACAACTAATGACAACAACAAACCTACCAAAACAAAGGAAGACAATCATCTGCCCAGGAGGAGTAAAGAAAAAGGTGCTAGGACTGAATCTGTAGAACAAAGAAATAATGCACTCCCTGCTCAAGGAAATCATCAGCATGGAAGAAATCGACCTGCTCAAAGAAGACAACCATTTTCCAGGTACCAAGGATTTTT
>ML776745.1:914065-945856 GCA_009831015.1 Picea engelmannii | reverse complement strand
AGATCCAAGGGTTGTTTGAAAAGTACAAGCTACAATTACGTAGTGTTTCAGTAGGAAAACAACATCCTCAACAACAACATTTTGTTTTACAAAATGATATACATGACATCCTGTAGAGATAACAAGAGGAAAGACCTTGTCAGGGAAAGATAACCTTTTAAAAACAAAGGGGGAAAGCAGTCAAAAGCAGAGAGAGAACAGTGACAGGGGGAGTAATCCATTTATGACAAGAAAAGGTTGATGAAGGAGTCCCAGTAAGAGAGGTGAGAAATTTTGATTATTCTATAGAGGATACAACAGAAGCTGAAGATGAACAAGTCCAAGAATCAGAAGGAGAAGACTCTAGTTTATATACAAAGATTATGCAGGCCTCAAATAAGAGAGTCCATCCTGTCAGGGGGAGTTTGTGTTGGTTTAATATCTGATACCTCCTAAAAATACTGCAATAGCTCAGGGGGAGCATGTGCTCTTTGACATTGATGTCAAAGTTGGAGAAAAGAGTCTGGGTGCCTTTGTTGCCATCAATGCAAAAGGTGGAGATTGTTGGCATGTTTTACAGGAAGCGTATTCTTGTCATTGATGGAAAGTACAACAACGACGATGGCTTACGTACAGGAAGAATGTGCCAGGCGGGAACCAAAAGTATTTTTGGAAGATGCAGTAGAGAAAGATTGATAAGATCAGAAGATATAATGTAGAGTATGCATGTTTGTCATTGATGGAAAAGATCACGACCAACAATGCAGGGATAATGGCATGGCAATGGAAAGTTAAACAAGTGATCATTGGATCCCATTCAGAAGCGTAAACTCCAGGAGTCAAGGAAGCAACACACGATAGAAAATCGTGAAATGTGAAACCACGACTTAAACTCCATTTCGGAGTTTCGGATACTGGGAGTTGGAGGAGTCAAGAGTCGAGACTCTTCATCACAAGAGTCTCGAAGTTGTGAAATGCGAAACGCCAAAATTCTGAAACAGGCACATCAACAAAGACTCCATTTTAGAGTTTCGCAGACCGGGAAATCAAAGATCAAAAGAACTTTAACCTTTGAAGTAGTGAACCTCGAAATCCCAAAACAGGCACATCAACAAAGACTCCATTTTGGAGTTTCACGGACCAAGAAATCAAAGATCAAAGGAACTTTAACCTTTGAAGTAGCGAACCCAAAAATTCTGAAACAGACACATCAACAAACCACGTCAGGAAACCATGTCATCTAAGGACACGTGGCACAATTAGGCAATGACAAGTGTCAAGCTGATTCAACATTTCAGGCACATGTAAGTCACGAATCCAAGTGACACATGGCAGCTATTCAACACGTGTCAATCCACGTGTGACGTCAGCAAGTTTACGTCACATTGAAACTTTCTATTTAGGGGTTTTACATAGCAAGAAGAAACTCCACCATCATGAAGTCTAAAACTCCGAAATGTCAAAAGGGACTATTGTGAGTCTCGAAAACCTGAAAGGAAAAACTTTGAAATCCCTTCAACCATCCATCTCAGTGGGTTATGTGAATCGTTCGATCACTTCGGAGATTTTGTGATCATGAATTTTATAATGTTGGAGTCACGATGACTCAAAGGGAAAAACGTCGAAATCCCGTCAGTTGTTCAATTAAGAAAAGAAGGGATCATATTGTGAAGTATTATGGACCATTGATCTGGCTCCATTTTGGGGATTGCGACTTGGAGTGTCAAGACACTTCTTCACAGGAATGTCGAAATGCCAAAATGTCGAAATGAGAAAACACCTTTTGGTGTAGGCTATGGTCACCGTCAGTGGTCATGTGAGAGGGAGGAGCTAGCACCAAGTTAAGCTCCTTTTTGGTGATCGTAACATGAAGAGTCGAGACTCTTCACCATAGGAATGTCGAAATGCCGAAATTTGAAATGGAGAAATCAACGCAAGACCCTGTGCTTGTAATCCAATGGTGTTGGATACTTGGGAATCTGATCGAAGGGCTACTATTTCTCTTCACAGTTAATCGATCAGTTATGATTCAGTTAGCAGAACTGAATCATGACTCTTGGACGGTTGGCGATTCAGTTGTTGATGCGTTTTCTTGGAGGTTCACAGTGTAACTGCTAGAAATGACTGATGGTTTATGCCAGAGGAATCGAAGAGACTTTAGGGTGTTCACCAGAGAATATGAAGAGTCTCGAGGCATCTTCCAGTGGCATGAAGACTGTTCATAGAATCTATTGACAGATGTAAGACCGTTGGAGCCTAGAACTGCAACAAAGGGAATGAGCTCAACTGTGACAGAGAGGACGAAGAGTCTTGATTGCTGGAGAGGCTAAGGAATCTCGGCATAACACCCCGTGATGATGGATGCATGGGTTTAACCGCCAGAGAAGCTGAAGAGTTGCAATGATGATCAAGCAGAGCACTCGACATAGGGAGAGCATGCAAAAGCATTGTGAATAGAGGATGCAGAAGATGCACAGAGAAAATAAAAATGTAGAACATAGAAGAGATTGGGTGCCATTGAGAGTGATTCAGGTGTGTAGAAGGAGGTAGAGTGAAGCAGCTGAAATGCACAGAAGAGGAATAGTGCATAGAAGGGACATGGCACAAAGAGCATATAAGGAAGAAGAACATAAAGCGTAAGGAAGGGGTGCAGGAAAACACTGATACAGGTAGAGAAGAGCAGTGTAGCAGAACAGTGATGAGACCGGTAAGCCATTGATAAATATTGTATCACTATGATAAATTTATATATAGAAAACTTTATATTTTAGGGTGGTAGGGAGGTTCTAGGGAGGATTGTTTTCCTCAGAGGTTCAAGTGGGTGCTTGAACATAGGGAGTTGTAGCTTCCAACTGGTTGCAGCCAGAAAATCTAGGGTGGCAGTGTGGTGCAAGGGAGAACTATTGTTCTCTATTATACATGTTAGTGCCTATGTGACTGGAAGTTGGTGCTTCCATCCATTTGGTGCTAGAACACTTAGGGAGTTGTTTCTTCCTTCTAGTGGGTGCTAGAGAAACTAGGGAGTTGGTGCTTCCTTCTAGTGGGTGCTAGAGAAACCAAGGGAGTTGGTTCTTCAATCTAATGGGTGCTAGAGAAACCAGGGAGTTGGTGCTTCCTTCTAGTGGGTGCTACAGAAACCAAGGGAGTTGGTGCTTCCTTCTAGTGGGTGCTAGAGAAACCAGGGAGTTAGTGCTTCCTTCTAGTAGGTGCTAGAGAAAACAGAGAGTTGGTGCTCTCAGCAAGTTGCAGCTTGCAAAACAAAGGTTTTAGCCTCACAATGAGTTGGAGCTCATATGTATGATAATGTATAGAATGTAAATATTACTTATCATACCAAGAAGAAGAGGTTTTTACCCTTTATGGGTTTCCTCAGGAAATATCTGTCTCTGTATATTTCATGTATGTGAATGATGTTGAATGTTCTATTGCTTACTTCCCTGCATTATTGTGATCATCATTGAGAGTTCTGTAATGAATTTAAAATGAGCATAATTGTTTTTAAGCTCNCCCCCCCCCCCCCCCCCCCCCAATCAGTTGTCCAACATAAAGAGATGGTTGAAACCGAGATGGAATTGAAAATCAAGTTTTTGAGATCAAACAATGGAGGAGAATTTACATCAAAGGAATTCACGGAATTCTACAGTGAACATGGAATAAATTATCAGTAGCTAGGACACCTCAGCAAAATTAAGTTGTCGAAAGGAAGAATAGAATAATACAGGAAATGGCGAGAACCATGTTGAAACATTCCAAGTTGAGTGACATCTTTTGAGCACACGAAGTACATACAGTAGTCCACATCCTGAACAAAGGAATGCTCAGAAGTAGCATTGATAAGATTCCTTACGAGTTATGGAAAGGAACACTGGCGAATATGAAGCATTTCAGAGTATTTGGAAGCAAATGTTATATCAAAAGGGAAGATGGCAGGTTTGGAAAATTTTACTCCTGAGATTATAACGGACTAATAGTTGGGTATTCAATAAAAAGATAAGAATATAAATGCCTCAATCTAAGACTCAATAGAATCATGGAAAGAATCAATGTAACAATTGTCAAGACTAATGTATGGAAAGGAAAATAACAAAGCAAAGATTCAGAAGTGGAAGATGACGAGGAATATTTGAAAGAAGAAAAAGTAGATGAAGAAGAGAATCCATAAGTAGAACAAGAAGAAGATGAGTAACATATTCCTCCTAAGACACCTAGCTGATGATTAGAGAAAAATCATCTAGCAGAACAAATTATTGGGAATAAATATACAGGAGTTGAAACCAGAAGAAGAAAACTTTCATTAGAGCAAAAACACCTAGCATTATTATATAGAGTTGAACCAAGAAGTTTTGAAGAGGACAACAAAGATGAACATTGGATCAAGACCATGGATGAATAATTGGATCAGATAGAGAAAATGACACATGGGAACTGGTTCCAAGAATGAAGAACAAGAATATGATTGGTACAAAGTGGGTTTTTCAAAACAAACTGAATAAGGATGGACAGGTAACCATAAATAAAGCAATTTTAGTATACAAAGGATACACTCAGATTGAAGGTATAGATTTTTAAGAGACATTTTCCATAGTTGATAGGATGGAAGTGATCATATTGATGTTATCCTATGCATGTTCCAAAAGAATCAAGGTATACCAGAAGGATATTAGGTCATATTTTCTTAATGGATAATTATAAGAAGAGGTCTACATCGAACAACTAAAAGGATTTTTACTATAAAAAATGGAAGGTTACGTTTGCAGGATGAAGAGAGTGTTGTATGGACTCAAACAGGCCCCAGAGCATGGTATTCAATATTTTATAGGTATCTGCAAGAACATGGATTTAGGAAGGGAAATGAAGTCAACAATATCTACATACAAGTGGATCGAGACAATATATTAATAATTGAAGTTTATGTAGATGACATCATCTTCAAAATTGATGATGACAAGATGAGTCATAAGTTTGTTAGAGATATGCAAAATGAGTTCGAAATTTGTTTTCTTGGTGAGTTGAATTTATTTTTTGGATTATAGATATGTCAACATGATAAAGGTATTTTCATCTCTCAGACCAAATATATCAGATAAATTCTAAAGAAGTTTGGAATGGGAGATTGCAAACCTGTGAGTTCTCCTATGTAGACCAGTTGCAAGTTGAGCAAGGATGATTAATCAAAGGATGCATATAAAAGACTCTACATATTGATGATTGGAATCTTACTCTATGTGAAAACATCAAGACCGGATGTGATGCAAGCAGTTGGAGAAGTTGCGATATTTCAAGCAACACTGAAAGAAGCACATGTTATGGTGGTAAAGAGAATATTTATATGTCTCAAGGTAACAAAAGAATTTGGCTTATGGTATCCAAAAGGGAAAGATATATCTTTGGTCACCTACACAGATGCAGATTGGGCAAGTAGCATTGACGATAGAAGAAGCACAAGTGGAGTAGTCGTCTACTTAGGTGAGTGTCTGGTATCATGTTCAAGAAAGAAACAATCATCAATATCTTTGTCCACAACGGAGGCATAATATATTGCAGCGACAACATGTTGCACTCAAGTTCTCTGGATGAAGCAGAACTTATAGGATATACAGGTGGAATATGACGAGCCCATTTCAATACTATGTGATAACACTAGTTCCATCAGTATCTCCAAGAATATAGTGATTCATTCCAAGATGAAACACATTCCAATAAATTATCACTTTCTATGGGAACAAGCTACAAAGAAGAACATCAATCTAGAGTATATTTGGACAAAAGAGCATATTGCATATATCTTCACCAAACCTCTTCCTAGGGAGACTTTTGATTATCTTCAAAAAAAACTTGGAGTAGTTTCTGCCCCACAATGATCCACATGGAATCAGAAACAGTAAGACAGGGGGAGAGATGTAAAATACTTGAAGAATACAAGTCAAGAATATTTTGAATTATTTTCATATACATAAAACTTTTACACGAGGAAGCACCATGAAGAGAAAGCATAGGCTTGTGGATAGGGGGGGAAGCCCCAAGGAGGATTACCCTTTTCCATTGATGCCAAAGGGGGAGAGAAATAAAATATGCATGGAAAAAAAGAGAAATAACAAATGGGTAGAGAAAGGGGGAGCGATGGTCATAAGGGGATCATGAGCAAGAGCATAAGTGTTCCCATGCCATCAGTGTTGCCATCAATGCCAATTGGGGAGATTGTTGGAAATGTTTTTGTCATTGATGTCAACAAGTAGTGGATTGATGTCAACTAATTTTATTTATTTGGAGAAGTCTCCAAAGTGGTCCCCTTATGGTGTAGCTCTAAGCACTACCTGCACAGGAAGATGCTTTGAAGAAGTCTACAAGAAACCCATAAGTATGGTTATGGATCATGGATTTGATCATAAAATTAGGTAATGAAGAATGAAGTAAATGAAGGTAAATCACTCATGGATGGATAGTCCTCATCATACCATCTCTATTGATAGGTAGTATGCCACGTAGCTCCTCATGGTTGAGGAGTTATTCTCTTATGAAGTTAGAAGCCCCGAAGAGTGGTCAAGAAGCCCCTAGTATGTTACAAGTCTTTGATGAAAGAATAAAGTGGTTGTAAAAAGAAATTTAAGAAGCCTCTAGGTTTAAGGAAATAGGTTACCCAACAAAATTATAAATACATCTCAAAGAGGAATTCAAAAGTACATTAACTCACTTATTCTATTGAATATCTTCTAATGAACTAGTGATCTTTTTGGCTAAGTTTGTGATGGTAAAATAAGAGGTAGTGAAGACTGATGAGTATGATAGTTTTGACATTGCAGTGGTGAGAAGGAATCTCTGAGGAAACCCTATTTTTTTTTATCCCCATGGGTTAGACTACTAGTGTCCCACGAGGCATCCCTAAGGGTTGCAGTATACTTGTCATGCAAGGCCCTGAGAGACGGGATGTCTTAGTCTCATGAGGACAAGAAAATTTTGGGGGAAATGATGGTACTAGGTCCTTGAAGATATAAGATAACTTACAGGTTAGGATTGAAATGTTTCATTTCAGCTACAAAGGTATCAATATGTTTGTGTACTTGTTGTAAATTTTATGCTTGATTATGATGTGGTGAAAGCTTGAGGCATACTTGGGATATTGATGAGGGTTAAACACATGATTGAGGTATATATTGGGTACATGATTGAGTAAGGTATTCTAGTATATCTAGTTCACCATATGGTAGGGTTTTTATGGTTCATATCTTTGAGATGATTGTTCATGCTTCAGGTATACACTTGATGTATGGTGGCACATGCATGAGGGAAATGCATTGGTTATTCATTGATGATATGGTACATGTATATACTTAGTTGATTCTATGGTATATGGTACAAGTTGTATTAATGTTTTACATATGGTACATGATTGACTACATATCCTAGGTTGATGGTTCAAATTTTGGTATAACACAGGTTCATGGTATAGTGACAGTGATAGGTTGGATACATTGATAGGTTGATGTGACCGTGATAGTGACAGGAACAGTGGAAGTGGAAGTGATTGTGATAGTTATAGTTGGTCTACATTTATATTTTAGGGCGACATAATGGGTCAAGGAAAGGGGGTTGTAGCCTCCTTCCGATTATAGCTGGAGAACAAAGGGAGTCAGTGCTTCCTTTAGGTTGCAACCTAAGAATCATGGGGTTGTAGCATCCTTCTGGTTGGAGCCAGAGAAGTCAGGGAGTTGTAGCTTCCTTCAAGTTGGAGTCTATAAATAGGGGGTGTTATCCTCCTTCTAGTTGTAGCTATAGAATTGGGAAGTTGGTGCTTCCAATGAATGTATTCTTTCGATATATAGGAAAATCATTTTGTGGTTTTCTCCCATTTGGCTTTCCACGTAAATTCTAGTTTATTTTGTTTCTGTGGATGTCTATTATGCTATGTTGATTTATATTGATCATGATGTATTGATGATATACTATTGATGATGTTAATGAATAAATATTGTGGTTAAAAGAGATAATAAAGTGCTCATACTGATTCACCCCTCCTTCTCAATATTTCAACATCTCAAGAGCACTTGGGTGATTCTTAAAATTATACTAGAGGCATTGGTTCTAAACAATTAACATATATGATCCATGATGGTCAAAGGCTAGGAAAAATAAGTCAAGGAATCATAAGCTTCAAAGGAATTTCAAACATGAAGACTCGAGTTTTGATGGAAGAAATGAAAAGGCCACGAAATCCAATATCACATTTGCAAAGGTTATGCACATGGTAGAATTGGCTTGCTCATAATAAGAGAGAGTGACAACAAATGAACAATAAAACACACTACCACTCCATCCTTGTTGGGGATAATTACAGAAAAAAGCAATGAAGAATGTGTGAATACTTATATTGCTCAACACTTAGAGGAAGTGGAAATCCAATCAACTAGGTCAAGAAGGAGAAGAATACCAAGAGGCCTGCATCAAATAAGACATTCAATTTTGTCACTAGAATAGGAAGAAAGGCCATAACACTGCCAATTATTGGTACTCAAAGGTATATTCATTATGAGGGAAGAATGGTCATTAGGTGACATATTGTTGGGAGAAGTAAGGCACATGAAACATGGCATATTAATTTCATAGGAGGAATGGAAAAAACATTTCTCTAATCCAATAACGAACTTAGACACACATGGAGAGGAATATCACGTCAGGTAGTCCACGTAGTAGAAAAAATAAAATTTGTGTCACTGCAAGTTAAGTGGACATTGGGAAGTGAAGTTTTGATGACTTCACCTAGAGCTTCACCCCAGAAACTGAATATCCAAGAGAAGAGTGTGGAAAGTTAAGCTTGTATATGTTTTTTGGGGGGATCCACCCCTAAACCCCTAACTGGGGGGACCCTAGCCCCCTCCCACCCTCCCTTTCTCTCATATCAATGTATATTACATGGGATCAATTTTGCAAAGAATATAACACAACAATATCCGAATTCTTGTTTTCTTTTCATACAGAAGGTTACATGATTACATGGTCAACAATCCAGGGAAACAATTCCCATTGTTTCACTACACTAGGAGAATTTTCCGTTGCTAACATACTTTTTCAATGAGTATGAAAAATTATTCAAAGTGCCCACCTTCATCATGAAAACCTCCTTTCATTCAACCATGTCTCTCACAAAGTGATATTGAACATCAATATGCTTTGTATTTGAATGATAATCTGGGTTCTTCGCGAGGAAGATTTCACTCTGACTATCACAATCTATCCTTACAACTTGTTGTACCAAACCAATACCTGAACACTATTTGTAACCATACTACTTCCTTTCTCGCATGAGTAGTTGAGAGTGCCACTACAACCTGCCATTTTCTCATCCAATTGATTGTTCCTTGAAACAACTTAAACACATACCCAGTTGTAGATCTTAAGTGATCCAAATCTCCAACCTAGTCCGCATCAACAATCCCATGTATGTACAAAACTCTATCCAATCTTGGTCTTCCTTGGTATCACAATCTATAACTAGTATTTGCACTCAAATACTTGAAAACTCTCTTTATTGTTGTCCAATGCTCTTTCCCTTGTTTTGACATATACATGCTCAAAACTCCCACTACATGTGCAATGTCTAGTCTAGTACAGACCATTTCATACATCAAACTTCCAACCACACTAGCATATGGAACACGAGACATGTACTCTTCCTCTTCCTATTTCTTGGGACACTGATCTGCAGATAAATTTACACCTATATAAATAGGAACCCTGACTAGTTTACATTCCTACATATTAAACCTATGTAATATTGTCTCAAAACTTTTCCTTTAATTTAACCATAGTTTCATGTTTTTTCGATCTCTTTTAATTTTCATGCCCAAAATGAAATTTAAATCACCAATATACTTCGTGTCAAATTTAGAGGTCAAATGAGTTTTCACATCTTGGATACTCTTCTTGTTGTTTCCTATCAACAACATATAATCCATATACAAGAAAAAATAAATAAGGTGATCAATGATTAATTTGAAATACACACAGTGATCCTCTTTTCTCCTTGTGAATCCAAGTCCCAACATAAAAGTATCAAATTTTTTATACCACATCCTTGGTGATTGATTTAACCCATATAAGGACATTTTCAACTTGCATACCAACCCTTTCTTTCCCTTAACATTAAATCCTTATAGCTGCTTCATGTAAATTTATTCTTCCATATCCCCATGTAGGAATGTTTTCTTCGCATCTATATGTTCAACTTCAAAATCCAAAGAAACAACAATAGATAAAATAAATCTAATAGAAGTTAGCTTGGAAACATGAGAAACAATTTCACTAATGTCAATTCCTCTACCTGCTAATCACCTTTTGTTACTAACTGAACTTTGTATTTCTCCACTTTACCTTTTGCATTCAAATTCTTCTTAAACAACTATTTTCTTTCAATAAGATTTCTTTAAGTCGACATCACCACTTGTAACACCCCAAGGCCGAGCCCCTGCTGAATTGTAATTATGTTTATAGGATGGTGAGCCAAGTGTTTATAAGATGAGACTTACATGTTTATTAGGTCAGAGAGCCTAGATGCTTAAGGCCATGAGCCTGATTTTGTATATGTAAATGCACATATCATTATTAAAATTACACTGATGCATGTAGATCGACCTAGGGTAGGGTAAGGGAGGGGGCTAAGTGTCTAGGCCTAGGGGCTAAGCTAGAAGGCTTACCTCTAAGGGAATAATATTTTTATTATTATTCCCAAAGGTTATGGTTGACATAAGTCGTGTTGTCCTAAGTTCTTGGGAAAAAGGGGAACAAGTTCTAAGTGGAACTCATGCATCTTCAGGAAGATATGTGTCAACCTGGGTGCATGAACTTTATAGCTGGGAAAGCTAGATTGTTGGGGGTTCACTTCCAATTCTGATGTTTCTCCCCATCCTTGCGTATGGACCAGTTTCTAGTTTCCTCATGACCCTTAGGATTCTATGGAAGTTTTCCACTCTTCTTGATTCATCCAAGGATTCATGCTTGCACCTTTACCTCGCTTGAACCATGTTTTGCCTTAACAATTGTTGTTGTTTCCATCACCTGAGATATATTGAGCCTTGTTATTTCCATCACCCTTATTGGATTTGACTTAGAAGCTGGGTTGAATAAGAACGTTGTGAGGCCCGTGGACTGAAGAAGCAGGTTTTCAGGCCTACAAGCAACTCTCTCCAGGTGAGAGAGGTTGTTGGGGAAGTGTTTTCCCAGAGGGATCCCAACTACAACTATAGTTCTCTGAGAATTATTGTCCAGCCTATTGCTGAATCCCTGGAAGGGAAGTGGGGAAGCCAAAGGACTATTGAGAAGAGAAGGGTCACACTTCCTGGGGTGGGACAGACATGTGGGGAATGGGAGGCTGTAGGATTTTAGTGTGAGCTAGCCCTGGGAGAAAATCCTTCCTGTTGATCTGTGTGACCTTCCTGTTGTCCTTTCCTAGCCTAGGAATCCCTTTCCCTATGTATTTTAGTCCCATCTCGGGGGTGACCCACTGCTGAGCATGATGAGAAACGTGGTATAAGGATGGGAGGTTCGTGGAAGGTTTGCATGTAGTTGGTGGTCATATATTAAAAGATAAGTACCAAATCTTTGTTGATTGTATGATTTGTAACCGTACATTTGTTATAATTGATGAGTAATGCCTCGTTATATCATATATGATGTATGTATAGGCTTGTTGTTATTTCCACATTAATCTGTGTATGGTTAGAATGTGTCATTTGTATGCATATAAATTCATAAAAATGGTATTAGAGCATAAAGTTTATTCGGTGGCATGGCCTGGCTTGTTGGTTTAGGGATGTGGATGTCACGAGTTGGTATCAGAGCTAAGAGAAATGTCCAGGAAGTGACGTTGCCTAGACTATTGGTGGTTAGGGACGTTACAAAATGGTATCAGAGCAATGTTTTCAACACTAAGCCTGGATGGGCCATGTTAGTGGAAGTTGAATCAAAAGTTTTGGAAAAGAATTGTTGTCGAAATGGAAAAAATTGAAGTTCTAAGCCCATGGTTTCTACCCGGAACCTGGATGGGCCATGAACGAGAAATTTGACGTAGAAAGTACGAAGAATTTTGAGATACAGAGTGCCAGAAGGGCGTTGAAAGAACACTTAGACTATGTTCGGAAACAAAGGAGGTGTAACAAGTTTAAGAAATGGCCACAGAGAAAGAAATTACAACATTCGTGGTGTTGGGCCATTAGATCTGGGCAAGAGAAAGATAAGTTGTCAGATCAAGCGAAGAGTAAGTCATAGTCGTCAGATCTCATGGAAGGGAGATCGACGGTGGGAAGCCATTGCAGAGATCGGGAAGGAAATTAAAGTGAGAGTAAGTTGAGATTCCACAATCCATCAAGATCATTGATATTACTAGATCAATAGATCAACGATGGATATTGATCCCACTACAGGAGAGCATCTTTGCATTGTGGAGATCGGGAAGGAAATTAAAGCGTGAGAAAGTTGAGTTTCCACAATCACTCCTTGGCGTTGTTCTTCACAGTTACTTAAGGCACGACTGACAATATTGCAAAGTGAGATAAGCACCCAAATGTTAATCTGAGGTCACAACTCTCGGTCACGTGTAGAGAAGACAGAGAAAACTTCATGTATTTCATGTCCTTTGATCCAAGCAAGGAACACGTGTCGACAAGTTAGCTTGTTTGAGTATACAACATTCGAGACAAACAAGGTGTGAATAGAGTGGAAACTCCTGAAGCACCGAATTTTGAAGTTAATCCGGACCATTCGTCAAAGGAGACGCATGCCAAAAGATGGGCTTGTTTGGGAATTTGACATTTAGGAGAAACGAGGTATGCTAAGTGAAATCTCCTAAAGCCCGAAGTCCCAGAGTGATGTGGCCTATTGATGTCACTAGGGATGACGTGGACACATGGGCTATGTGCCACGTTTCAGTGAGCTAAGAAACTTGGTAAGATGGAAATGCAGTTAGAATGTGACATATGTCACCCCCCTAATTGGACAATGTTTCAGCTTCGTGTGTATTGTCGAGTGGCGCTCCTGGTGGTGTCACAAGGTAGTTAAGCTTGGTGAAGAAGTCAGCTGGATCAGGCCGACATTAACTTTGATCACGATCTATCAAGATTTATGGCCAGGGGGCATTGTGGAGATCGAAGTTGCACGACAGATAATTCTGCAAGGCGGTCCCACAATCCAACCCACATTTTTTCATGTGGGGTATGTGTCAGCATGGGGATGATTGCGGAACGATCAATGGGTTACTCCAAAAATGTCAATCCATGTCCCCACAATTTGAAAAGTACTAAAGTTGATGTGACGTTTTCAACATTTATTAGTTCAAGCACGAAAACTGTGGGCCCCAGTGGATGCGTGGCACCAAATGGTGAAGTCTGGAGACTTGAAACTCTAGAAGAAATGGTGCATGAAGGAATGTGGATAGTAGATCCATTGTTCTTCACGCATTCTACAGTTTGTTGTTCTGTGATGTTGGGACGCGTGGAAAAAAGGAAACCTCCGAAGGCGAGAGACCGAAGTTTCAAGGCTCCAGATAAGCACCCAAATCATAAGTGTTGGGTTACAACCATCGTCCCATGAGAACCAAGGGATGAAGAAAAGGGGATAGCGCCCAAAATGTGTTGTAGAATAGAACTGGGCGTAGAGATTAAAGTTGAGGGGTTCTTAACCGACCAAGACTTGCAAAAAATGGAATCTGATGTTTTTTTTGTTGAATCGAATTGGTTTATTCTGGAAAATTATTAAAGTCTCTTAGCCTGACAAAATTTCGGTTGACTGCACATTTTGCAGAATTAACAATTGTCAGAACCGAACTGAATTTCTGCACAGTGCATAGAAATGGGAAAGGCACAGGGTGCTTACGGTTTGGAAAATGAAGTGAGAGGAATAGATTTCCATTTAGGAGTTGAATGATCGAACTCCAATGGTCATGGAGAAGAGATAGATAAAGAAGGAAGCATGATGAAAATCATTAAAAATATGCAGAGAGATGTCCAGACTCATCGAGAAGATAACAAAAATCTCATGAAATTTAGGGAGCAAGAAGAAGAATTCAACATAAAGTTGATGCAGATCCTGGAAAGGATAGAAAACAAATTGGATAGGGAGACTGGCTCAAGCAAACTAGGAAGTCAGAGAAGAAAAAAAAGTGATAGCAGACATCACCAACACTCCCCGAGGAATTCCAATAAGAAGCTCAAGTCTATCCCCTGTTAGGAAGCATAAGAGGTTGGGGAGGATGAGCTACGAGGAGAAATGAACAAAATCAAACCTCCTACGTTTGATGGGGAACACAAGAAGGATGAAGATGCAAATACATGGTTTCTAAGCATGCAAAATTATTTTCAAGTGCATAATTATTCTTCTCATGCAGAAGGAAGAATTTCCATCTATCAACTCAAAGGAAAGGCATCCATGTGGTGGGATCAACTTGTGTAGGTGCAACACATTAAAGAGAAATATGTTACTTGGAGGGAATTCAAGAAATATTTTGAAAAGAAATACCTGACCAAGAGGTATTATGACAGAAAGAAGAAAGAGTTCTTTGAACTTAAACTGGGCAACATGGCTATTGACGAATATGAAAGGAGATTCTTAGAGTTGTTGAAGTATGTCTCCTTCATCAAGGATGAGACACTGAAGATTCATAGGTACCTGAGTGGGCTTCCATCTTTCATCAGTGATAAAATCCAATATGATAACCCCAAGACTATGGAAGAAATGATAAGGAGAGAAAAATGCTTACATGATCAGCAAAAAGGAAAGCCTACTTTCTAGAAGGCTTGGGAGGAAAAGAAGAAGTTCAAGAAGGAACAGAGGAAGAAGGGAAACAAGCCTCCATTTTTCAAAAATAGTCCTCAAGGGAAACCATCTTTTAGAGAGAATATAATGGTTGAGGTAGGAGGGAAAAGGTCAGTAAGACACCCATTCAATGTTGGGGCTGTAAAGGAGACCACAAGTATAGAGATTGTCCTCACAAAAGTGACAAGGTAAGAGTTGTCCACAATGTATAGAAAGAAGAAACAATGGAGGACATAGGCAAAAGAGTACCAAGGATCTATGGAACCCTGGACAACAAGAAATTTGAGTTTCAATCACACGTGATTGAAGTTGAAGTAATGATCAATAACCATGCCTTTACCATTTTAATTGATTCGGGGGCTAGTCATAGATATATAGACCCTAAGGTAGTGGAAAGATTTATTTTTCCAAGAAGCAAGCATGGGAAATATTGGCTGGTACAGTTGGCTATAGGAGCCAAGAGGAATGTTATTGAGTTGGTTAAATCATGTCCAGTGGGCATGAATGGATTGTGTACCAAGGAAGATTTGAACATATTTCCATTGGGATCATATGATTGCCTAATTGGTATGGATTGGTTGGACCAACACCATGCCATATTAGACTACCATAACAAGGAATTCACTTGCTTGGATGAGGAAGGAAATTGGAAAATATTCCAAGGAATTCCCAGGACAGTTACTATCCGGGAAATATCAACAATGCAGTTGAAGAAGTGCTACAGGAAATGATATCAAATATTTGTAGCCCATATGGAGGAAGAATCTAAGGATAAGGTGCCAAATCTGGAGGATCAAACAGTCCTAGAATATTTTGAGGATGTGTTCAAGGAGGTACCAGGACTACCTACAAAGAGAGATATTGATTTCTCTATTAATTTGATGCCTGGAGCAGATTGAGTATCCAAGACTCCTTATAGAATGAGTACACCAGAGATGAAGGAATTGCAAATGCAGCTTGAAGAAATTCTGAAGAAGGGGTATATATGCCCAAGTGTGTCACCTTGGGGTGCCCTAGTCTTGTTCGTGAAGAAGAAATATGGGACATTGAGAATCTGCATCGACATCAGACAATTGAATAAAGTAACTATAAAGAACAGGTATCCTCTTCCAAGGATTGATGATCTCTTTGATCAATTGAAGGATGGAAATATATTTTCTAGGATAGATCTCAGGTCAGGATACCATCAGGTAAGGATTAAAGTGGGAGATATAAAAATTATCGCCTTCAGGACAAGGTATGGTCATTATGAGTTCACAGTGGTGCCATTTGGGTTGTCAAATGCACCAATTGTTTTCAGGTGCTTAATGAATGGTGTTTTCCGGGAATATTTAGACAAGTTTGTCATTGTTTTTCTGGATGACATTCTTGTATATTCCAATTCAAAAGAAGAGCATGAGCATCATTTGAGGATGGTGTTTCAAGTGCTAAGAGAACATCAGTTGTATGCCAAATTGAGCAAGTGATCATTTTATCAAAACAAAATTCACTATTTGGGGCATATCATATCTGAAGAAGGGATAGCAGTGGACCTTGAAAATATTGAGGCCATTAAAGGGTGGAAAACACCTAAGAATGTGACAGAAGTCAGATCCTTCATGGGTGTATCTGGCTACTACAGAAGGTTCACTGCAGGGTTTTTAAGAACAACTCACCCCATCACTTCCTTGCAAAGGAAGGGGAAGAAATTTCAATGGACAAAAGAATGTGAAAAGAGTTTCCAACAATTGAAGAAACTTTTAACCAATGCTCAAATTTTGAAGAACGTAGATCCAAATGAAGATTTTTTGGTTTGCACAGATGTGTGCAAAGAAGGACTTGGTGGATTCCTTAGCCAGAATGGGTTTGTAATATGTTTCGAGTCCAGAAAATTGAAAGAACATGAAAGGATCTATGCCACTCATGATTTGGAATTGGCATCCATAGTTCACGTTTTGAAGAAGTGGAGGCACTACCTCATGGGAAAGAGGTTTGAGCTAAGGACAGAACATAACGGTCTGAAATATTTGTTTGATCATCCTACTTTGAATTCTAGGCATAGTAGATGGTTGGAATTCCTTTGTGAGTATGACTTTGATATCAAGCATGTCAAAGGAAAGGAGAACAAAGTGGATGACGCATTCAATAAGAGAGTTCATGAAATGCATGCTACAACCATTAGCATGTATCAGACAGATCTCAAAGGAAGAATTTCTGAAGATGTAAAAGCAAATTTGCAGTACATGGAATTGGTAACAAAATTGTAGCAAGGTAAAATGCAAGAGAAGGTTGAGGATTATGAATTGGGATTTGATGGAATCATTCTGTATAGAAACAGAGTCTATGTACCCAACTCTTCTTAATTGAGGAGTGCGATTTTAAAATAAATTCATAATGTGCCTTATGCGGGACACCCAGGATATCAGAAAACAATCTTAGTAGTCAAAAGCCAATATTATTGGGTAGGCATGAAGAGGGAGATTGCTGATTTTATTGCTAAATTCTTGGAATGTCAAAGGGTCAAGGTTGAGCATAGACACCTAACTATTTTACTGCATCCCTTACCCATTCTTGAGTGGAAATGGGAAGTGGTAAAAATGGATTTCATCATGAGGTTTGTAACACCCTGTTTCCCCCAGTCTATAAAAATAACTATATTGGCCAAGAACTATGGCAGACTCAAAGATGTGAATGCGTGATTTTGAATGGACCTTAGTATAAAAGGTCGACGAATGTAAATAATGTTATATATATATATATATATATATATATATATATATATATTGCAGGATTGTTGGAAGGGGGATGTGCTGAAAAGAGACCACGATGGTTGATGAAAGGTGGTGGAAGGCACCTGGAATGGTGGTGTTAAATTCCACTGAAACAAATACCATATTTGGTCTTCACTGGCCCAAAGATCAAGAGTGGCTTGCTGGCCCCGAAATGAATTACTCGCCAGGTTGGTAGGTGAAGAGGATCCTCATGATTTAATGAGGGACAAGGGTGAACTGCCCATTCGTGGAAGCCCTAGACCTGACCACCGTGGGGAATTTCGTGCCACATGCAACCTCGCCGGAAAAGAAAAGGCAGGAAATAGGTGTGGAAGGAGTCAGTCGCAACAGAGATCATAAGAGGGGAGAAATCAGAAGGACTCTGGAAAAATATACAGGGTGATTGATAAGCAAAGAAGAAAGAGAGTAACCTTCGTTCTTGACTTCTGACAAACAGAGACTTAGTCTCATAGCATCGTGGTCTAAGCTCAGGGGTGGCTAGTGGTAAATCCATTCGAAGTCGCTGAGCCTACGGTTGGCTAGAAACGAGCACCCCTCTCAGCAGTTGCATCAAACCTGGTGTTATCTTGATAAGTGTTATATCTCGTATCTTGAAATTAATATTTTGACATGTATGCTCGTGGTTTGTGAAAATATGAATGGTTTCAATATAAGACTATTTGTATGGTGTTTTGTTCAGAAATAGTGGTTGTATGCTTATATTGGAAAGACCACCTTTGGCTTACGTAAAAATACACACACACACACACACATATATTGATCGGATTCAGTTTTCAAGGCTGTTCTTGGGAAAATTATTCCCTTATTTGTCTCAAGTACTGCCCTGGATAGATCTCCTCATAGGGGCACCCTTTTGAAAGTTTATCCAAGGATTTTCCAGAGGATTTTATGGCATAAGTCTCAAAAACCCTGCACGAGAGAGAATGGTCCTTTTCGACTTCGACATTTCGGTGTTTCGGCATCTAGAATATCCAAGGGCGAGTTCCCTTGTAGTCACCAGTCCCAAAATCCTGACTTGTGAAATCCTGAAAAGATAGAGTGTGGAGAAGTTATTATTATAGAGTGTGAAATAATCTTTTTATCGTTAAGTTTTTTAATCACCCTTGTAAGAGGAACCTGTACTTTGATGGAATCAGGGGATAGTACAAGGTTCACTAACTAATCCTATTATATATATTAATGCACTACTCTAAACTCAACTCAACATAGGTGGTAACTCTTTAGGTATATTTTCGCATATGTTTGTGACCAAGGAGAGGATTGAGTTAGTGGGGAGGGAAGTGGGGGTTAAAACCAAGAAGACGTGGTAGAGGTTCAAAGCCAACGATCGATAGGGCCGAGTACCATTATCTACGTAATGAGAAAATAGGGGCATCTATAGTGATCCAACRGACGAACTTGATCCTTTATTTCTGGATAGATAGCTTGATTCATAGCGGATCTCGTGGATAAGTAGATGCAGGGATTGTAGGTGAATCGGTGTATGGCTCTTATGACATGGATGACACTTCCCTATAATGCATTAGCTTGTTTGATCTCTTTTTAACCTTCGCTACACTTCGACCTTCGACCCGGTCCTTGGATCTTGTTCCTACCCACCCGTCGTTACTTTATTAAATATGCCTCGACTCTCCCATAAACCTCCATAGTGAATCTGGTAGGATGTTACCTGAAATGGGCAGTCTTGAGCGATTATTCAATAAGTAGAGGGGCACAGTCCTAAACGATTATTATAAAGGTGTAGAGGCATGGTTCTTGACCTTCCAAGGATCGAGCGAATTATTCGAAGGGAAAGGTTATGGCACGATATTTGGATCCATATATTCGCCAGTCTCAAAAACCCCACCCACAAAATCCCAATGGAGGAAACCCCGAAATAGTGGAGCATGTTTGGAGTTTGGTATTTCGGAGTTTCGGCTCCCGAGAAACCCAGGTGCGAGACCTCCTTTCATCGTATATCCCGAAAACCCGGTTTGTGAATTCTCGAAATTTCTTAGCGCGTATAGATTCGGCGTTTCGGTGTTTCAGTACCCGGAATACCCAAGGGCGAGTTCCCTTGCACTCGCAAGTCTCGAAATCCCGACTTGCGAAATCCCAAAATGGATTAACATGTATAGATTCTACATTTTGGTGTTTCGGTACTCGGAATACCCAATGGAAAGTTCCCTTCCACTCGCAAGTCCTAAAATCCCGCCTTGTGAAATCCCGAAATAGTATAGTTTATTTAGAATTCAATGTTTCGGAGTTTCGGCTACCAGGAAACCCAGGTGCGAGACCTCTTGTTCTCGCATATCACGAAATCCCAATGGATGAGATCCCGAAATGACAATAGTGTGGATGAGTTATGGTGTTTTGGCACCAGGGATACCTAAAGGTAAGATCCCTTGTACTCGCTAGTCACGAAACCCCAAAGTATGAAACCCCGAAAAGGTATAGTGTGACTAGAATTTATTGTTTCAGTGTTTTGGCACCCATGATACCTAGAGGCAAGTCTCTTGTACTCACTAGTCTCGAAATCCCGACTTGCGAAACCCCGAAATGGCATAGCGTGTCTAGAGTTTGGATATTTCAGAGTTTCGACAGCCGAGAAACCCATATGCGAGACCTCCTATCTTCGCGTAGCCCGAAATCCCGAATTATGAACAACAATGATTTTAAGGATGGAAATTTATTTGAAAATGTAGAAACCTTGGCGAATCTTACTAATCCTTCATATGTCAACTATAAATGTTTGGCGATATTTTTGTAAAAATATTCAAATTTCTAAGTATTTTAAATAGTTTTTATAAAATTTTGGCGATTTTTAAGGTAAAATGATTTTATCCTATAGAATTTGGGCGAATCATTTTTAAAATAATGAATCTCATTTTTGGGAAAACCATCGAAAATTAGCCCATGAGCGAAATTTAGCCCCTAAAATCATCCATGATTATGAAATCCCGAAATGATAGAGCATGGACAGGTTATGATCTTTCAGAGTTTTGACTCCCAAGAAACCCAAGTGCGAAACCCTCCTATCCTTGCATATCGCGAAATCTTGATAGGTGAAATCCCGAAATGGATTAGCACACATGGTTTTGGTGTTTCGACGTTTCGGTACCCAGGATCTCCAAAGTTCAGTTTCCCTCATGTTCACTAGACACGAAATTCTGATGGATGAAACCTCGAAATGAGTTTGGCGGATATAGGGCCTTCGATGTTTCGACACCCGAGAAACCGAAGGGTAGGAGTCCCTCACTCTCTTATACCATGAAAACCCGGTATGTGAAACCCCGAAAGGTGGAGTGCCAGGCTTCAATCAGAGACGTTATTAATTGTGATGAACTGTTGGTTCCCTTAGGGTTTCAGCACCTCGAAAGCCAGGGAACCGAGAATAAATGCTTTGCGATTTCCTGAATCATGAAAGCTGGGAGCACCTCTCTGGTAAGGTCTGTGGTCATCGTCGATGATCATATGGGTATGGATAAGGGATGGTATGGTCTGCAACAAGCCCCATAGGAATTCGGGGATTTTGTTCCTCGGAGAAGAGAAGGAAAAGACAAAATTTATTTTTTTAGTCTTCCGTAGTGGGTGTGTTACAAATTGGTATCAGAGCATGGTTACAACACTTGGCCTGCTTGGGCTCATGAACGAGTTGCGCATGAGCTCCGTAAGAAACACTCCTAAAAGGAGTAACCCCCTGTCTTAACCTTCTTAATCAAAAGATCGAAGTTAAGAATGAAAACTCCTATTGTGTGTGTGCATGTGAAAAATATAAATTAGGTACTGGTTGTATATGAATACAAATATTGACTAACAACCAACGTTTTTATTTTGCACACAAAGCGAAAGATCAACCATGGGAAATTGTAGACGTAGAGAATGGTGACTCACATAGAGGTGGGGGAAGGATCCCACAATAGAGATGAAGAGTCTGATGAAAGGAGGGCAGTAGGGACCCCTCTAGATCTAGCTGAGACTATGAGGAGCCTCATGGTCGAATTACAATGCTGCAAGGCTGACAATGAGAGGATGATGAAAGAACAAGAGAAGAAAACAAAAATTAACATAGTTTTACGACAAAGCTTATCCGACCTACAAAGACAAATGTAGCATGAACCTGAGGTATTGAAACATGGTCATATCAGTGGCCACACTAAGAGGAGCATCTCGAAAAAGGTCCATCCCATAGGTAAATGACAAGTGACGGCTGATTCCTCTGGGAAGAAAGTTGGTGGTTCGGAGGGCTCTTCTAGCAGCATAACTAGTTCTTATTCCTGAAGAAGACAGAAGAAGCGAAAGCTTTCCAAGGGTCATAAATTCGAAGAATTCAGGAAGGCCAACCACCCTCCTTCGATGATCAAATAAAGAAGGGAGAGGAAGCAAAGGCCTGGCTGCTTGGACTAAAGAAGTATTTCAGAGTCCATGACTTCTCAGAAAATTTGAAGGCCTGAGTGGCCACCTTCAACTTGAACAGAAAGGATTCCATTTGGTGGGAAGACCTTAAGAATGTTAAAGGGGTTCGTGAAGAGGACCTGTCTTGTGAACAGTTTGAGAAATACTTCTGGAAGATGTATCTGTCGGAAAAATATTTCGACGAAAGGACTAAAGAATTCTATGAACTCAAAATGGGGCAACTCACTATAGAGGAATATGTCAGCAGATTCCTTGAATTGCTGAGGTATGTACCTTATATAAAAGAAGAAAAGGAAAAGGTGCAACATTTCATCAACGAACTACCTAAGGACTATCATAACATAATTGAATTTGATGAGCTAAAGACCCTATAAGGCACTATCCGAAAGGCAAGATATTGTCATGAACAGTTTGGACATCGGACAGAACCTCGTGAAGGCTGGAAACCGAAGAATAGTTTAGGATTTTAGAGAAAGGGGATTAAATCCCCAAGATTTAAGAACTATAAGAAGAACTCAAGGATGAGCTTCCCAGCCCAAAGTGTACACCAAAAAAAATTTCCCTCCTTGGGCGGAAATACAACTTCTGGATCTGTACCAGTGAAGGCTGATAACCCAAAGAGAGAACCTTTGAAATGTTGGTGTTGTGGAGAAGAACATCTACTAAGAGACTTTCCACACCGACAACAGAATAGTTGGAGAATTTACAGCATACAGGAAGATACCCCCATCAATGATGTGGCCAGAAGTGTGCCGCAAATTTATGCAACCTTGGATAATAACCAAGTCGACCACCAAGCTTCAGTGGTGGAAATAGAAGGTAAGATTTCCGACCATCTAGTGTCTATTCTGATTGACCCTGGTTCAAATTTGAGTTATATAGCCCCTAAGGCTGTGGATAAATGTAAACTACAACCACAGAAAAATGCCAAGCCATGGTTGGTATAGTTAGCAACTAGCACCAAAAGAAGGATAGCGGAGGTCATACCAGCCTGCCAATTCATTATGGGTGAATTCCCCACCCAAGCAACCCTTAACATATCACCCCTGGGATCATATGATCTGTTGATTGTTATGGATTGGATAGCCACCCATAAATCCAGATTGGACTGTTACCATAAAACCTTAGAATGTGTAAGTAAAGAAGGAAAAAGGATAATCGTTCAAGGGATCCAAAAACCTATCTCAGTGAGACAAATATCAGCTCTTCAAATGAGAAGGTATTGTCGAAAAGGATGTCCCCTATATGAAATACAGGTGTTGAAAACAATTGAAGGCAACAAACCAAGCCTCGAAGACCACCCTACCCTGAGAGAATACAAAGATGTATTTCCGGAAGAGGTACCGGGTCTACCTCCGAGAAGGGACATTGACTTCTCAATAGAACTTGCACCAGGAGCGGTGCCAGTGTCTAGGACACCCTACAGGATGAGCATACATGAACTAATTGAACTTAAATTACAACTGAAAGAAATGATGGATAGAGGCTTTATTCGGCCTAGCGTGTCTCCGTGGGGAGCACCAATCATGTTTGTGAAAAAGAAAGACGGTACCCTCCGACTGTGTATAGATTATAGACAACTCAATAAGGTAACCATAAAGAACAAGTACCCCTTACACAGGATCAATGACTTGTTCGATCAATTGGGAGGTGCCTCTATCTTCTCGAAGATTGACTTGAGATCTGGATACCATCAAGTCCGAATCAAGGGTGAAGACATCCACAAAAATTCCTTCAGGACGAGATATGGTCAATACAAGTTTGTGGTAGTACCATTCAGATTGACTAATGCCCTTGCCACTTTTGTGTGCTTAATGAACAATGTGCTCAACAAATTCCTAGACAAATTTGTGTTGGTTTTTATTGATGACATATTAATTTACTCCAAGAATAGAGAGGAACATGAAGAACACCTTAGACTTGTGCTTCAAGTGCTAAGAGAACATCAACTCTATGCCAAATTTAGCAAGTGTGACTTTTTCCATAAGCAAATACATTACTTGGGCCATGTCTTATATGAAGAAGGGATAACAGTAGACCCTGATAAGATCAGATCTATTATGGAATGGCCTACCTCGAAGGACGTTTCAGATATCCGATCCTTTATGGGCTTGGTAGGATACTATAGGAGATTTATAAAAGGATTCTCCAAGATTGGATATCCAATCACTTCCCTCCAAAAAAAGGGGACAAAATTTACTTGGACACAAAAATGTGAAGAAAGATTTCAAACCCTGAAACATCTACTGAACCACGCACATGTGTTGAAGATCGTCGATCCCAAAGCTGATTTCCTCGTATGCACAGATGCCTGTAAGGAAGGGCTCAAAGGAGTCCTTATGCAAGGAGGAAGTGTGATCTGTTATGAATCCCTAAAATTGAATGAGAAGGAAGTCAACTATGTGACCCATGATCTAGAGCTGGCCACCATAGTGCACACCTTAAAAATGTGGAGGCATTACCTCCTGGGAAGAAAATTTGTACTTATGACAGACCATTGTGGATTGCGATATCTGTTTGACCACCCAAAGCTCAATGCCAGACAAGCTAAGTGGATGGCCCTCCTCAGCAAGTTTGATTTTGAAATCAAACATATTAAGGGAAAGGAAAATAGGGTGGCTGATGCCCTTAGCAGAAGCATGAAAACAATTCACCTGGCTGCGATGAGCACCTATGAGACTAATGTCAAGGAAAGAGTCAAAAATGTACAAGAGACAGACACATTCTTCCAAACCGTGACCTTGTACCTGCAGCAAGAACCCACAGGGATAATGTATGGAGGCTACTAGATGATGGAAGGAGGTTTGCTCACTTACAAAAATAGATTGTATATCCCAGATTGTGATGACTTGAAGAGGTTCATAATGGATGAAATGCACAAAATACCCTATACTGGCCATCCAGGATACCGGAAGATGATCACGGCCACCAAGAAAAAATTCTATTGGCCTGGATTGAAGAAAGACATAGCTGAGTAATTAGCCAAATGCATAGAATGCCAACAGGTAAAAGCAAAACACCGACACCCATCAATATTATTACAACCTCTACCAATCCCGGAATGGAAATGGGAAACCATCTCCATGGATTTCATCACCGGATTACCAACCTTGACCAAACAGAATGACGCCATTATGGTAGTGGTGGATAAATTGAGCAAGTTCGCTCATTTTATCCCCGTCAAGTCAACTTGTAAGGAAATAGACATCGCCAACGTATTCATGAAGGAGATATTTAAACTGCATGGTATGCCGAAAGAGATCGTGTCTGACAGAGACACAAAATTTACTTCCAACGTTTGGAAATCACTATTTGGCTAGTTTGGAGACCAAGTTACTATTTAGCACAGCCTATCACCCTCAAACCGATGGACAGACAGAAAGAGTGAACCAAATACTAGAAGACATGCTAAGAATGAATGTAATGCATCAACCCAAGAAGTGGGAAGACTACCTGCCACTGGTGGAGTTTGCCTACAACAACGACTACCAAAAATCCTTAAAGATGAGTCCCTTCGAAGTCCTCTATGGTAGGTCGTGCAACACTCCTGTCAGTTGGAGTAATCCCGTAAACATAATTTATTTTGGACTCGACATGTTGAAAGAAATGGAATAGCAAGTGACTCAGATAAAAAAGAACCTGAAGGTCGCTCAGAATCGACAGAAAAGTTACGCCGACGAAAAGAGAACTCCAAGAGAGTTCAATATGGGAGACCATGTATTTCTGAGAGTTAGGCCCAGGAAGAGTTCCCTGAAAATGGGAGCTTGTGCCAAATTGACACCTCAGTATTGTGGACCCTTTGAAGTTCTAGATAGAGTGGGACCTGTAGCCTATAGTCTAGCACTTCCTCCCACAGTAAAAGAACATAATTTTTTCCATGTTTCATTATTGAAGAAATATGTACATGATTCTAATCATATAATTGACTGGTCTATGATCCAGGTGGAGCCAGAGGGAGAATTTCTACCAGAACCTCAATGCATACTGGACAAAAAGGAAACCCCGCTCCGGAACCGAACCATTGCACATGTCAAGGTGCAGTGGAGACATTTTGGCCCAGATGAGGCTACGTGGGAAATGGAGGATGCCATGAAACAAGCATATCCAATTTTGTTTACCTGTGTACATACATGACATATTGATAGATAGAACATCGAGGACGATGTTCCTTTAAGGGGGAGGGAATTGTAACACCTTGTTTTCCCCAGTCTGTAAAAATAACTATACTGGCCAAGAACTATGGAAAACTCAAAGATGTGAATGTGTGATTTTGAACGGACCTTAGTATAAAAGGTTGACTAATGTAAATAATGTTATATATATATTGTAGGACTGCTGGGAGGGGGATGTGATGAAAATATATCATGATGGTTGATGAAAGGTGGTGGAAGGCACCTGGAATGGTGGCATTAACTTCCACCGAAACAAATACCGTATTTGGTCTTCACTGGCCTAAAGATCAAGAGTAGCTCGCTGGCCCCAAAATAAATTACTTGCCAGGTTGGTAGGTGAAGAGGCTCCTCATGAGTTAATGAGGGATGGGGGTGATCCGCCCATCCGTGGGAGCCTCAGACCTGACCACCACGGGGAAGTTTGTGCCACATGAAACCTCGCCGGAAAAGAAAATGTAGGAAAGAGGTGTGGAAGGAGTCAGTCGCGACAGAGATCGAAAGAGGGGAGAAATCAGAAGGACTCTAGAAAAATATACAGAGTGATTGATAAGCAGAGAAGAAGGAGAGTAACCTTTGTTCTCCACTTCTGATGAACAGAGACTCAGTCTCATAGCATCGTGGTCTAAGCTCATGGGTGGCTAGTGGTAAATCCATTCGGAGTCGCTGAGCCTACGGTTGGGTGGAAACGAGCACCCCTCTCAGCAGTTTCATCAAACCTGGTGTTTTTCTGATAAGTGTTATATCTCGTATCTTGAAATTAATATTTTGACATGTATTCTCGTGGTTTGTGCAATTATGAATGGTTTCAGTATAAGACTGTCTGTATGGTGTTTTGATCAGAAATAATGGCTGTATGCTTATATTGGAAAGACCACCTCTGGCTTACGTAAAATTATACATATACATATACATATATATATATATATATATATATATATATATATATATATATATATATATATTGAACAGATTAAGTTTTCAAGGCTGTTCTCATGAAAATTATTCCCTTATTTGTCTCAAGTACTAACCTGGATAGATCTCCTCACAGGGACACCCTTTTGAAAGTTTATCCAAGGATTTGCTGGAGGATTTTATGGCGTAAGTCTCAAAAAACCTGCACAAGAGAAAATGGTCCTTTTCGACTTCGACATTTCAGTGTTTCGGCATCCGGAATATCCAAGGGCGAGTTCCCTTGTAGTTGCCAGTCCCAAAATCCCGACTTGTGAAATCCCGAAAAGATAGAGTGTGGAGAAGTTATTATATTTCAGTATTTCGACACCCGGGGTACCTATGTGTGGGCCCCATGTATTCGCCAGTCTCGAAAACTCGACCCGCGAAATCCTGATGGAGGAAACCCTGAAATAGTGGAGCATGTTTGGAGTTTGGTATTTCGAAGTTTTGGCTCCTGGGAAACCCAGATGCGAGACCTCTTGTCGTCGTATATCCTGAAAACCCGGTTTGCGAATTCTCGAAATTGCTTTGCACGTATAGATTCAGTGTTTCAGTGTTTCGGTACCAGGAATACCCAAGGGCGAGTTCCCTTACACTCGCAAGTCCTAAAATCCCAACTTGCAAAATCTTGAAATGGCTTAGCGCATATAGATTCAGTGTTTTGGTGTTTTGGTACCCGGAATACCCAAGGGCGAGTTCCCTTTCACTCGCAAGTCCCAAAATCTTGACTTGCGAAATCCCGAAATAGTATAGTGTATTTAGAATTCAGTTTTTCGGAGTTTCAGCTCCTGGGAAACCCAGGTGCAAGACCTCCTGTTCTCGCATATCGTGAAATCCTGATGGATGAGATCCTGAAATGACAATAGTGTGGATGAGTTATGGTGTTTCGTTGTTTTGGAACCCGGGATACCTAAAGGTAAGATCCCTTGTACTCGCTAGTCACGAAACCCCGAAGTATGAAACCCCAAAAAGGTATAGCATGACTAGAATTTACTGTTTCGGTGTTTCGACACCCGTGATACCTAGAGGCAAGTCTCTTGTACTCACCAGTCCCAAAATCCCAACTTGCGAAACCATGAAATGGCATAGCGTGTCTAGAGTTTGGATGTTTTGGAGTTTCGACACCCAGGAAACACAGATGCGAGACCTCCTGTCTTCACGTAGCCTGAAATCCCAACTTATGAAATCCCAAAATGATAGAGCGTCGACTAGTTATGATGTTTAGGAGTTTCGACTCCCAGGAAACATAGGTGTGAAACCCTCCTATCCTCGCATATTGTGAAATCCCGATAGGAGGAATCCTGAAATGGATTAGCACACATGGTTTTGGTGTTCGACACCTGGGATCTCCAAAGTTCAGTTTCCCTCGTGTTCGCTAGACACGAAATTTTGATGAATGAAACCCTGAAATGAGTTTGGCGGATATGGGGTCTTTGGTGTTTCAGCACCCGGGAAACCGAAGGGTAGGAGTCCCTCACCCTCTTATACCGCAAAAACCCAGTATGCGAAACCCTGAAAGGTGGAGTGTCAGGCTTCAATCCAAGGTGTTATTAATTGTGACGAACTGTTGGTTCAATTCGGGTTTTGGCACCTCGAAAGCTAAGGAACCGAGAATACATGCTTCGCGATTTCCCGAATCATGAAAGCCGGGAGCACCTCTCCAGTAAGGTCTGTGGTCATTGTCGATGATCATATGGGTACAGATAAGGGATGGTAGGGTTTGCAACAAGCCCCATGGGAATTCGGGGATTCTGTTCCTCGGAGAAGAGAAGGAAAAGCCAAAATTTATTTTTTTAGTCTTCCATAGTGGGTGTGTTACAGGGTTGCCCAGAATGAACAAGCAGCATGATGCAATCATGGTGGTGGTGGACAAGCTTACTAAATATTCCCATTTCATTCTTATGAAGACTACTCATAAGGAAACTAACGTTGATTATATTTACATGAAGGAAGTATCATGCTTGCATGGTGTACCCAAGACAATTGTGTCTGACAGAGACCTGAAGTTTACATCAAATTTCTAGAAGGGGTTATTCAAAGGGTTCGAAACAAATCCGAATTTCAACACAACATATCATCTTGAGTCGGATGGGAAAATAGAAAGGGTGAACCAAGTGATAGAGAACGTGATAAGGATGTATGTGATGGACAAACCATCTAAATGGGAATATTATATACACTTGGTAGAATTTTCCTACAATAATGGGTATCAAGCATCACTGAAGATGAGCCCATTTGAAGCACTTTATGGCAGAAAGTGTAACACCCCATTAATCTAGGACAACCCAACTGATAGGGAAGTGGTTGGGCCAGAGTGTTATTGGAATAATCGGTAGGTTCAAACACTAACTGATCTCCCTAGATCCACCTAGATCTAGAACAAAACACACCAGAACATGACGCTTTCCTTAAGTTTTAAATATTGAATTTACTAACTAAAGAAGTATGAGTGACATGCCGTTTAAATGTTGCTTCCTCTCACCATCGCCATCCTAGCTCTATTCCAACGCTCATATAATGATGGACCTGCAAAATAACACAACCAACCAAAGTGATAGCAATAGCATAAACTCAATATAAACCTATGTATGTGATCAAGGAATCATACAATAAAACACAACAAGCTTTATAGGAAAGAATCATATTACTGTATCATATTAAATGTGAAAGAGAGATTACAACCATGGCCTTGATGTCGTAAGGTCCCTTCCAACCATCCTTTTTTCCCCACACACTTTCACTCCAAGAATTCTGAGAGCATAGATCTGATACTACTCACAATCTATCTTGACAAAGGAAATCTCAAAGCCACTCTAACCAAGCTAACAATCCCAAAAGCTCCAAAGCTGACCAAAGATCAAAAACTAACCAAAGATAACTTTCTCCATGAGAACTACTCTCCTTTTATAATTTGAAGAGGATAAGGTGAGGAGGTTAGGATGATCCCACTAAATCATGAAAGTGAGTAAGATCCAAACCATTCGGATGCCACCTCACCATAGAAGTTTCTCCTTCTAGAAGATTCGAGAAAACGCTTGTTTTTCCCACGTGTAGGCATTATCGCACCCTGCCTATAGAGAAACCTACGAACATCTCACACCCTAGCTATGGTACAACCTGCGAGAATCAGTCATTCTCTCACCTTGCCTATATAGCAACCCGTGAACTTCCTTTTTTACAGGGTTTTTACAAGGGAAAATGCAACTTCTTTTCTCAGGAAAAGTTCTTCTCCCTTCTCTCTTCAGGAACTCAGGCCACTGACCCTTCTGAAGGCAATAGATAGGTTTACATCATTAACAGTCATAGGGATGACGAAAATAATGTGTAATAGAGAGCCCCCCAAAGTATGAAGTTAGAACAGAGTGATAGCTGAAATACTTTGTCGAGTGTGTGTAGGGAACAAGAAACAGTCGGTCGGAAACTTGCCAACAAGCAAGGAAGTACAGTACAATAATATATCATCACTGAGGTAGGCATTCCCATAGTCATAATACAAATGAATCAAAGCATAAATTCCAACATGCGAAGATACATGTCAAGTAAGACAGGTCATGGCCACCAAACATACACTGTGGATCCATGCCAATATGACTCAAATATGAACATAGCCACCAAAAATACATGGTGGATCTATGTGCTAAATACTCAAATTTGAACATAGCCATGAGACATACAATGTGGATCTATGCAACAGTACACTGAATATACTGCAACGCAACCTGAATCTGTCAGAAAATATCCAGGGTCTTCATCTCCACCACTCTATAGTACGAATCTAACCATGCGAATACATGTGTCGAAGTCGAACATGGTAGAAACCGCTTGATTACCAGTCATTAATGTATACCATTAACAAGTGAGAGGGAAATCACCATTAATGTCAATAACTCCCAAGGTACACTGGCACAATCCAATGAATGTGAATCAATGAGCTGAGGTCGAACACTCGACAGAATTTCCTGATCAGGGGTCAATAATGAAAACCCACTGTCGAAAGCGAGGACACCTGCCATTGAGGCATGCAAGTTCCAAGGTACCAATTGGTTTCTAAGTCTAATTCCTAGATAATGAGTTGAAGTGGACAGGAAAAGACTTGTCACAGGAGGGCCTTAATGTATCCCACATCAATGACACAAAACAAGTAATAAGATTTGATGTAGATTAGAGTGTAATGGATGAATTAATTAAACTACCATTTAATTTACAACTTAACAATAAAAGTCAAGAAATTTCTACAATTTAGCTCATTTGCCCGCCTATTTATCAATTATAATAAATTTCTATAAGAGATTAAAACAATGCAAAATTTGAAATAAATACCTTAAGGTGATGCTATTATCCTCTGTTTGCCCGCAACTTTCTCCCTTCCCGCTTCTGCAAAACACTACCCAAAACCATCCTCCCTGCCAACTAGGTAGCTCCCTAGCCACAAGATATCAACGGATATCCTGGCCCTCCGTGCCCAAAATCCCCAACAACCCCGGTGCAGTGTGTCAATTCCACTCAAAATTTCACTCTCTGCCAATCCCCGAGCTCTCCAAAATTCATCCCCAACTCCCGTAGAATAATCCCCCCTCCAAATCCTTCCCTTCCTTATCCCTCCTTCACCGACTCCCCCCGCATTTACCTCCTCACCTAACTCATTTATTACCTCCTTATCCTCCCGCCGTTAATACCCCTTATCCCTCCTTTATTATTTTATCCTCATGTATTTAATATGTTAT
>ML776745.1:855571-882730 GCA_009831015.1 Picea engelmannii | reverse complement strand
CTATTTCCTATTGTTAGGAGGACTTCTGAATCTCTTCAGTTCTGTTCTGTACTTCTTCATACATTTGAATATACTATTCTTTTCTCTCTGCATTTCTCTGTCCTTCACAATTTATCAAAACTCAATCATTCCTAGCTTGTTTCTAAAACAACATACACTCAATTAAGTCGACTGAGGTAATCACCCAACCACAAAAACTAGCGATTAACAATTTCTTGGGAATTGCAATGGCTCCTATGGCTATGTATGGTATGTACGGATATGTACAGCCTGTGGAAACAACAAATGCACAAGTAATATGTCCAACAGATAAAAAGACGTTCCAACAAGAGTTATATTGCCCTTGATAATGAGAAACTAGTAAGGGAAGAATAAATTCAACTCAGCAAATGAAGTAAATCGAATAAATTCAACTCAGCAATGAAGTAAATCGACCAGCGATGCGTAGAATAGCTCAAGCATAAAGAAATTCACTCCAGGAAAGGGAAAATTGGCCCAATTGAGTAGACGGTCACCCAGGGTAGTGAGAATTCAACCGGATAGAGGGAAAATTTGACAGACAATTAAATAAAATGCCCAGCTATTTTAAACATCCAACAACAAATGAAATTGGTTTTGGGTACAGACTCAGAGGAAAGGTTAACACACCAAGGGAATCACTCAATGACCTGAGAATATAGAGAGAAATTTCATTTTCTGAGTATAAGTGCCCATAATGGAAACTAGAGCAATATATATTTCATTACAACCCTTGATCTCGACATCGTAAACAAATGGACGGTATGTGTGATTTGTCTGTTGGGATTTTAGTGCAATGGGCCAGTCCTGGCTCTCACAAAGAAAATAAAATCATACTAACTTGAATAAATTTCGAATAAAAATCTATCACAATTATAGTTGAAAGTCATCCATATAATCCATTCATAAAACCCATAGTAGTGAATCCATCACACACAATCAACCTACAAACCACACCATAAACACACAATAATTGTAAGACAATTCATGACAAAATGGGCATAATGTCTACCATTTAATCTAAATGGGAAAACCAACTTTGGATGTGATTGTTTATTTCATTTCAACAATCTCTAGTACAATGTTTTATTGGCTCTTTGTTCATAATCCTCTCCTTGGACAAAAGATCCTATGGAATGAAATTACATGAGGAAATCGGGAGAGCTGGGGTAATGGGAAGTCCAAGAACCTAACCATTCATTTCCCATTCCTCACTCTTTTCTCCTATTTTTATTTTCTCATTTCATTCATTTTGTCTTTTGTCTTACTAAAATTTACATTTATTTTTCTTTTACATAATTTAGATAACCTTGATAGGTTGTTGAATTTATTTGTAGATATTAAGTCTTACTCCCATTCATTGGTTTGGATTTGTTGCCCCATACACTATACACTACATCCAACATTTGACTAAGCAAATTGATAGGCCATATAAACCATGTTCTCCTTCTTGGAGCCCTCATCGGTTGTTCTCTCCTTCTTAGAGGTTATATGGGTCAAAATGATAGTGGGCAAGGCTGACTTTACCTCCCTAGCTGTGTGAATCCATTGGGATTCTACAAAGGTTGTCTCAAGTGTTGAAGTGGAAGAATGTGCCACCCAATTAGAGCTGAAATTTTGTTATTCATTTCTATCTCTACAATTGAAAATGAAAGGTTACAAGTTTTATTTTAAAGGCACAAATTTTGGAAGAAAAGATCATTTTGATCCATCCTATTTAGCAATTTCGAACAGTGGCCAAATGTAAATTGTATTGAATACATTCATGGCAGCTCGACGTGCTACACACAACATAAATAGTAGTGAATTAAGTCTTGATTCCATTCATAGAAGTTAAATTAATGTGTTTGTCAAACCGGTAGAGAGATATAATTATTTATCCTATAAGATTATATGACTTTTATTATAGAAACATAGATTGAAAGGATGCTAGTGATTGAAAATTCTAACAGAAATTTCTATAATGATTTTCTCCTTGAGGTGAATTTGAATAGTTCTTTGCAAGGTCGTACATGAAGGGCATTGTGTTTGAAAGAACTCAAATCATTTTCATTGATTGCATGATGGAAATTAAATGTCTAAGCAACATATTTTGATCTACTGTTTCTTCTCTATGTGTTAGCTACAACACTCATGTCAATTAGATAATATTTCCATTTAGATAGTTGGAACCTTTTTATATTTTTGATCGAGAAGCTTGTTGAGATTGTAAGATCCAAGACTGTAAGATCTTGATCCCTATGTCAACTTCACAAGGATTGGGAAGCCTGTTGATATTGTAAGATCCAAGACTGTAAACACGCATGACACAATCTATTGTTGAGACATAATAAAAGAGATTGAGAGACAGATTTTTGTGGATGTATCCCAGGAGGAGGTGAACCATGATAAAACTTGTGTTATGTGATTGAATGTTATACATCTCCTTGGTTGTTAATGATTAAATGCTAGATGAATGAATGAAGGAAATAGTTAGATCTGATATTCCACATGCATTGGTAAGAGTGACTGATTAATTAACATGTTAGACTAAATAAATGAAGATTACAAGGTGCAACCACATATCCACACTTATTCCCAAGCTTCAATCATCTGAGCATTGCAACCACCCATAGAACTATCTCGGGTGATATTGTGCAGTGCACCCTGTGTACTGCACTGCCTTCTAGTTTTAGAGGGATTTTGTTGGGATATTTTCAAATCTGAACCTAGGTGGATGCATAAAAGTAGGGTAAGATTAGAGTAGATAAAATGGTTAAAACCCTTCAAGTAATCTAAGACGAACAATTGGTTAGCCAACAAAACGCATGATGGAGTTGCGGGAAGCACTAAGAAAGATTTGAGATATGGAGAGGGCTCTGGAAGGAGGAGAGAAGAAGGAATCAATGGACCCCATAATGATGGATGAGGAATATACTAGGGAAATAATAAGGAAAGTAGGAATGATGCACAACGGATGAACATACCAATACAAGATCAATAAGAAAAAGAGGGAAGTATTCAAGCGAGAGGGCTTGGACAATGAAGAGGAAGATGTAGAAGATATTCGTGTGACGGGGAAGTTTGAGGACATCTTGTGTGCCACATATGAGAGGAAAACCATAGGTCAGGGGTCTGGTGCAGCAGAAGGCTCTCCATTCCAGATCCAAATTAGTGTGGAACCCATAACCCCATGTGTGACTAAGACACCTAAAGAAGAAAAAATGGTTAACCAAAAAGTGATTAGTGGTAGAAGGACGTTTACAGGACGTGGGTCCAGTGGAAACACAAGAATAAATGTAATTTCAACAAGTAGTAGCCAAGTATATACACCGTGCGGAGGTGGTAGTACATTAAACTTCAAAATGGTAGGACAATATCCAACTATTAGGTTACTAGAGTTCTGAGGAGAAGGGTCGGAGGACCCAAAGATGAATTTTTTTATCTATGAGAAGATTTGGGTAGCTAAGAAGATTATAGATGAGGATACAACGGTTGCACAATTGGCAATCACATTAAGAGTCCATGCATTATACTGGTACATGGGTCTTGCAGTATATTTCCCAACCGGAACGTCTACAACTGTTGTAGAATTGAAGAGGCAATTAATCAATGAATTTCAGAAACAAAGTTCAAAGGATCAGTTCATGAATGAAATGATAAAGATTAAGCATAATCCAGGAGAATCACTCTCAGAGGTGGACCAAAATTTCAAAAGACTAACAGGTAAGTTGAAGTACCCTATTAGCACTTGGTAATTTCTTTGGGTTGTATCAAAGAAACCCCAAGGTAACCTCAAACCAACTTTAGGTTGTATTCTGACCTATACAACTAGAGAGGGCGGTGTACTCTCAAAAAGAAAAGGAAAAGTAAGTATTGTTATTCAGAAAATGATCAATATTTGGATGGCAGCAGAAAAGAGGAAAGGACAACCGATTACACTAATAGAACCTAACAAAGGGTGATTTCTTAATGTAACTTTGGAAGAAAAATGGAAAGGAGATAGATCACCATGGTGAGAGCACCGAATATAGATGAATTATGAACATGAAATCCTTAACACTTGAACAAGTATTTTCTATATGAATGGAGCATCAAATGTAGATGAATTCTAAACTTTCACTCTCGGCTAAATACTAGAAAGAACAAACAATAATGGAGATAAGCATTAACAAGAAAAACACACTAAGAAAAACATCTTGATGAATCTTTACCTCCAAAGGCACAATACTTTTGTATTAATTCATAAGGATGTTCTGAGAAATTGATACACATTCCAATAGCCTCTTTGGTTGAAATTCCCACCCCTTTTACATGCAAATTGATAGTTTAAATAATAAAAACAAGTATGCAATTGTTCCTGTTTTGTTGGAAAATGTATAAATAAACTAAAAATAAATTTGGTTACAGTGGATCTCGAATGTTGAAGACTGCTGGAAGTTGTTGGAATCAAATATGGAACTAGTTCCTTGAAATTTGGAGTTTTACTACCACGTATGTTCTTATTCCTTTGGCTGTTGATATACTCCTAAATGGAAACCGTGGTTTGGATTGCAGGATCACCCTTCAGAATTTTCCCCCGCGCAACTTCAAATTCCGCAATGCTTCTTGGCCGTCTATTTTGATTGATCGTGATCAAAGTTATTTGGGGTCTGATCTAATTTATTTATTTTCCAAATTTAACTGCTTTGTGCTAGTTTTAACCTTCGTGTCAATTTGTCATGCCTCCAAACCGTTTAGCGCCTTTACTAATTTTAGAATCCTGACCCTAGGATTTTTTTTTTTATTTGTGACTAACATGGGCTTCAACTAGGGATGGTGTCCTCCCCGTGAGGTGCCAAAGGACCGTAGATCCAATAGTCTTATTCATTGGGACATTGTTGAAACTTTCTGAATTTTTTCTAAAAAACAGAGACCGACATAACTTATCTATTTCAATTCACACCAGTAATCTCAACAAAACCTTATGGCCTTCTCTTCGGGCTTCAAATTCTATTGAGATGAAAAAAAACTTAAACTGCTCTATCTTGAAAAATAACAATGGTCATTTAAAATGAAATGGAGAGACCAAAATACTTTTTAAGAAAGGTAGTGTTTTGAGAAACCTACCATTTACAAGTCCTCCACCAATGAGATTTCCATCGAGCTCTTGCAACAAATAAGCATTTCTCCCATGTTAAGAAACAATTATGAATGGTCCCAACTAGAGGTGGTCAAACTTTCCAAGCTGCCTCTTATCTTCATTTCTTGCATCCCACTTCAACACAAGATCATCTACCTTGAAATCATCATCCTGTGTTTGTATGTCGAAGACCTTTTTCATTTTGTCCTGATGCAGTAAATGTGAGTTGTTGAACACTTGTTCTGTCATTTGTTGCACATGAATCAATTGATTTATCATTCTTTGAGCATCGTTTGGTTCAGCTTCCTATTCTTGCAACAAATTCATTACTATAATCCCTAATGAAGTAGGGAAAACTGCATCTGTGCTATATACAATCTAAAAAGGTGATGTAGAAATAGACCTCTTGGTGGTGATCTTATCATCCCATAATGCATAAATAATTTTCTTGTGGCAAGCCTTATTATTTTCCTATAAAATCTTCTCAATAATTCTTTTCAAGCTCTTGTTGGATGACTCAACTAACCCATTACCTTGTGGCTAATAAGTTGTGGAATGACCAAGGGTTATGTTGTAATCACTACAAAATTTTTCCATTCTCTTAGACTTGAACATTGTTGCATTATCAATTATGATTTTGACTGGACAACCAAACCTAGACAGAATGTTGATTTCAATAAATTGAATAATAACATCATCAATAGCTTGCCTTGTTGGAACTGATTCAATCCATTTTGTGAAGTAGTATGTAGCTGTCAATATCCACCTATGTTGAGATGAATATGGTGGATGAATCTCTCCTATAAAATCAAGGCCCCATTTCATAAATGGTGCTTCAATAGAAATAGGTTTTAATGGTAAGGGATGCAATTTCCTTTTTCCATAAAAAATATGACACTCATGACAACTGGACACCTTCTTGTACACATCAGAAAAAATGTTCGGCCAATAAAATCCTCCTCTCAGTATCTTATCATAGTGGTTTTCCAGTAATGGTTCCCTCCACAGTCACCTTTATGAAATTCTTTGATAGCATGTTTAACTTCTCCTTCCAATAAAAAACTTCGTAAAATTCCTCCTGGATCTCTCCAATAAAGGGAATCATCTAGAATACAAAATTTTGTTGCTTTTGACTTCAGATATCTAGCCTTTGTTTTGCTCAGTTCAGGAGGAGCTTGTAAATTACTTAACACATAGATAATATCAACATACCATGGAGATTCAAGGAATTTATGGGATACCCATGGGACTGTCTCTTCCTTTGAATTTTCTGATAGGTCAACAATAAAATTTATCCCTAAGACATCATAATTTGGTTGTGTCATCAATTTAGAAAGCCCCTAACCTTTGATCAACTTTGTAGTCTTTATCTCAAGATAATACTGTAACAACACAACTATCCATTTGCCTCTTTTTCCTTCACGATCAAACTGTTTTAAGATGTATTTCATAGAATTGTTGGGCACATAAGAAACAACATGAGAATGTAAGATATAAATTCTGAATTCTTTGAGGGATTTTACCAGTGCATATGATTTCTTATCCATGATTTCATACTTCAATGGAGAGTCTCTTAGAGTTCTATTGTAATAGGCTATGGGCCTTTCAAAATTCTGTTAATCTCTTTGCAACAAGACACCAACAATAGTGTGTTCTGATGCAAAAGAGAACAAGATGAAATCATTTGCATAATATGGACTGGACAATATTGGTGCCTTAGTCAATGCCACTTGTATATCTTCAAAGGATCTCCTAGTTTCTAGAGTCCACTTTATATCACCTCCTTTTCTAAGCATGTTGGTAATGTACTTTATGATTTCAACCAGATTGGGGATAAACCTCCTCATAAAGTTTACTCTTCCAAGAAAGGATTGTACCTCCTTTTTTCTCTTGGGTGTGTCAATATTCAGAATTGCAACCACTCTGTTGGGATCTATCTTTATTCCTTCTTTCAAAATGATATGACCAAGTAGTTTCCCCTCTTTCATCCCAAAGTTAGATTTCTTGGGATTTAATGAAATGTCAAATTTCCTACATTTCTGAAAAACCCTTTTCAAATGTTTTATATGCTCATCATCATAATCTGAAAACACATTAATATCATCTAAATAAATGACAATGAATTTATCTTTCTCTTCAGCAAAATCTATGTCCATATCCCTTTGGAAAGTTTCCCCTACATTCATGATCCCAAAAGGAATCTTGGCATACATGAATGTACCCTAGGGTGTTGTGAAAGTTGTCTTATCTTGATCTTCAGGATGCACCATGATTTGGTTGTATCCAGAAAAACCATCAAGCATTGACATTTTTTGTGATCCAACCACCTTTTGCAGAATGTAATCCATCTTGGGGAGAGGATAATTATGTTTGAGAGAAACGCTGTTCAGATTTTGAAAGTCTACACACAACATGATTTCACCACTTTTATTTCTCACAAGATCTAAGTTATCCAACCATTTAGAGAATCTTAAAGACACTATAATCTTAGCATCAAACACATTTCTTACCTCTTTCTCAATTAATGGAAGCACCATAGGATTAATCCTTCTCAATTTTTGCTTGAAAGGTTTCTGGTCATATTTAATTGGAATTACATGCTGAATCACCTTAGTGTCATAAACCTTCAAATCCTCATAAATCCAAGAAAAAACATATGATAAATCCTTCATTAGGTTGATATATATTTTCTTGATTTTTGGACTAAGTGTCTTGGACAATTTGATGATTTTGGGATCTTCCCGAGTCCCAATGTTACAGTACTCTATCTCTTCATCATTTGCAATGACCTTGGTATTTCTTGCCACATCGTTATTGTCAAAAAGTTTTCCAATATAACCAAACCCTTGGGAATGATATTATTTTTGAGATGAACAATATCTTTACCAACAATCTGATTTTGTAAACAATCATCATTTGAGAACATGGTTGTCTCTTCTTCCTAAATGCACCAATTTTCATCATCAATATTTGAGTTGACAAATTCATCAGTAATTTGGAGAAATCTTACCACCCGCTTGTCATCCTAAAAAATATGGAAATACTTGATGTTGTCAGGTACTTTTGGCCCGTGCTTGACTTCAATTTCATATTTTATGTTAGGAAAGATAGGAATATTGAAAATAGAGGTTGAAGTGGCTAATGCATCAACAATTAGATTTTTTCCTCTTGGAATCACTAAGAGATTATATTCTATGAAACTTTCAAGTAGATCAAGAACTATATTTCTATATGCCCTTAAAATAAGATTCTTTGACTAATAGATACCCTTAACATGATTTATGACAAGCTCAAAATCCCCATATACAACTATTCTTTTTGCACCCAATTATATCAAAGTGTTCAAACCCAAAATCAATACCTCATATTCAACCATGTTATTTGTGCAGTCAAAAGAAAATTTATAAGAGAAACGTTTTGAACCTGATCTAGGAAAAATTATCCAAACACTTGCTCCAACTCCTTCTTTTCTAGCAGCTCTATCAAAATTCATATGCCACATTTCATCATTTTCTCTATTTTGTTGCTCTGAAATTTTCCCTCCTTGATGATCATCCTCATCTTTCATAGGAAATTCAACAATATTTGGCTCTTCCTCTTCAAAGAATAAGTCATTGTAGAAAATTGAAGAACCAACCTCGGTGTCAATAGAATAAATAGAATGATTTTTCGGTTTGCCTTTGCTACTCACCATGTATTTCAACAATACGTCCCTGTACAGTCTCCTTTCTTGGCCAAACACCGGTATATTTTCATAGGACATATCCATATGTAGAGTACCTTTCAACTTTGCAACCCATGATATTGACAACAACATGCCAAACTTTGGAGGGATGTTAGCAACAACTACATCCATGATCATATTCTTTGATGGAATTTGGGAGAGAGACACAACCAAATCTTTTATTAAACCCAAACACTTTACCTTCCTTGAATCAAAAGAGAAAATATATTTATAAGGCCTAGTGATGTCCAATCCTAGTTCATCCATGATTACTTTTGACATCAAATTATGATATGCTCATGAATCTAGCATTGCATTGTGTAAGGTCATATCATGAACTTTAAGGCTGACATAGAAAGGAGGTATATCACCATCATCACTAGTTTCTTCCACCCAAGGACCAAATAAGATTGCAGGGTGATCATCTTGCATATTCAAAGTGTCAGATGCTTCTTCCATTTTAAACATTTTAATGATTTGGCTTCTATATTCACCATTCCTTATCAACTCATTGAAAGGAACATAAATATAATTTTTTTTCATTTCACTTTCAAAATTAAAGGGGACTGAGTTTTTTCTACCTCTTTGGTTACCACATCCCTTTTTATCTTGGGTGCCTTCTTTGAGGGATCTTCTTTTTGTTTTCCTTTCTCCAATACCTCCCTTGTAGAACTATCTTTCTTAGGATGACTTGAAGAAGGTGAATTAACTTAAGGCTCCCTGGTAGGATTCCCTTTTGGTGAGTTTGCAGACACCTTTTTATTTCTGAGATTGTATTTCTTCTGCAACTGCATGATGGAATTTTGACACCCCTTCTTATAATCTTATGTTTCCATTGACAACATATCATCATTTTCCTGCATAAACTTATCATTTGCATCCATAAATTGATCATGTTCTTATTTAGTTATGAACACCTTTGTTTCGGTATCATCACATCAATGTATGTTGTCTTCAAGGGATTCATCAAAATTTTCATTCACATAATTATTTTGGAAAGGGGGTTTAACTTGCTAATCACCTTGATTTATTTGGTCTCTTTGTCTAATCTATAGAACTGGTTCTCTTCTGAAATTAAGATTTCTGAGTTGAAAATCAACTTGATCTTTGATGGTAGATTTATTGCTAAAGATAGCTTCTCCACCAACTTTTCCATAGTTTTTACCATTAAATCAATTTTTTCTCTAATGTTTGGGAAGTTGAGGGTTGAGATTCTCCTTAAACCTTTTTCATATTAGTATCATGATTATGCTTAATCTTTCCTGATGCCATCAGATTCACTTCTACTTCAATTTCATCATTCATAATGTCATCTAGCGTGGTAGATCTCCTTTCCATCAACAACAAGAAAAAATCACTCTCAAAAGAGTCACCATAACGAATTTGGGTAGCTCCAGGAGGGAGTTTAACTTCAGTTAGGATTGAATTGTAAACCCTCATGAATCTGGTTGAAAATTCATGTACTGTCTCACTTGGTGATATTTTTATGTTATTATACTACGTCAGTAGTTTAAGAGGATTTTTATTATCGCCCCATCTTACATGGAAAATGGCTTCAAATGATACAAAGTTAGGGATGATTGCTGCTGGAAGAGATTTAAACCATTTCCCGACTTCACAAAAGATACTTTTTGCAAACAGTCTGACTTTTACATCTTCATCATCTACTTCCTCTAAGTCAACAAAGTCATTAAACCAATCTAAGTGTTTCTCTAAGTGTTTTTGAGCTGAAACATTCTCTTCTGCATCATATGACTTAATTCTTTGATTATAATTTTGAGGAAGACCATGCAATTGAAAAAGTAAGAGAAGGGGAGAAAACCTTGTTTCCATGGCTCTAGGAGGATTTTGGACCGGATGAACAATTTGACTGGGAATGACAACAGTTTGATTAGGGAATGTAGAAATCAAAGATTGAAATTTCTTCTCATCAAACATAAATTTATTCAATTTAGACTCTTATCGAGATCTAAACAAACTATTTTCAAATTTTATGTCAAAATCAAAGTCATCAATACTCTTCACTCTGTCCTTAGGCAATGATAGATTTATGTCCAAAAAAATACCTCAGTCAACTACCTCTTCTTTTCTTTTATGTAAAAGTTCCTTAGGATTAGAAACATATGTTATAGGTTCTGGATCTAGGTTTATCCTCGTGTAAATCTTCTTTGGAGCCATGATTTATTAACAAATTTACTTTTTTGATACTGATCTTATAAAATGAAGTCACCAAGGTAAATGTTTTTCATCCAATAAAATGTCTAATTCGTTGTTACCCTCATGAATCAAATATGGAATTCTAAGTCATTCTTTCCTAGGGAAAATTTCACTTCTCGTCATCGGAAACGGAACCAAAAATGTTATGGTAAAATCATGAAGTTGGGTAACACTTTCGTGACAATCAGGTCTCCAAAATTTCTAGCGGCAATTTTTCGGCCAAAACCTTTTTCGGTCAAAAATTTGCACGTCAAATTTAACGGTGCCCTCGAAATTCTTGTACAATGTTTTTAGGATGAATTGTTTTCTCATGGTAAGCATAGTTCAGATGAAAGAATTTTCGGTCGAAACGTTTATTTTTAATAGATTCCGTTAAGAACTAGGTTTCGCCCGAAAGAATATTTTGGCCGAAAACCTGAAAATGGGACTGTTTGCAGGAAACTACAAATTCTCTCCATCTTAATTGATCTTTGGAGGTAGCAGACTCCTACAAATACTCAGAATTTAGTTTCAGAGTGTATACCAACATTTTAAAAATTGAATCTTCTTTCATTGGGTATAATTTGTTTTCATTTTCATTGCTTTTATCTAATTTTATGTAATTTTATAAAAAAATCACTGCATAATATTTTTAGGTGAGATTATGATTCGGTGAAATGAAAAATCCATATATCTAAAAATACACAGTGGAAAATTATGGAAAATCTATATTCATAATCCTTAAATTGTTCTCTTCAAAAGGCTTTTTTTAGATTTTACTTTTAAGTAAAAATTAAGATAGATACATGGTGGAGGAAAACACGTGTTTAAAATCTGTAATTTTTTCAGATTGGTCAACTTAAAAAAATTCTAGAAATTACAATATTCATCTGTTAGATTCAAAACTATAGTCATCACAAAATTGAGTCTTTGTATATTGATGCAGTATATTTCATTTGTCAAAAACAAAAGTTTAATAATGGATACATTGTTGTGAGAAAAAATAACTCATTATCTTTCCCTTCATTTTTACGAAACATACTGCCAAACAATTGCCAAATTGACATATGAAATCTCAATAAAAAAAAATTGAAAAATAGTCAGTAGCAAGCTAAAACAATTCACAAGTTTTGTTTTTACAATAAAGTAAAATTCTAAATAAAAAAAAATACTTTTGTTTACCGGAAGTTGAAGAACCTGTTAAAATTAAAAACAAATAGTCATAAAACAAGAAAAGTGTTACCCATCTTCATGATTTTACCCGTTAGCACTTGGTAATTTATTTGGGTTGTATCAAAGAAACCCCAAGGTAATCTCAAGCAAACTTTAGGTTGTATTTTTACCTATACAACTAGAGAGGGCTCTCTAAAATAGGTAAACTCTGAAAATACTAAAAATATTTAGCAATGAGCACACATAGGTGAGATTCTACAATAGGATAGGTTTTGTTTTTATTTTAAAAGGGTTGGTAGGACAAACAATAGAAGGGAACCATTGGGTAATGGGGTCAAATCCTGAACTTGAAAATATTGAGTCAATAGTTGGTGGTGTACTCTCCTAAAGCAAAGGCAAAGTAAGTATTTTTCTTTAGCAAATGATCAATATTTGGATGGCAACATAAAATAGGAAAGGACATCCATTTACACTAAGAGAACCTAACAAAGGGTGAGTTCTTAATGTAACTTTAGAAGAAAAATAGAAAGGAGATAGAGCACCATGGACATAACACTGAATATAGATGAATTCTGAACATGAAATCCTTAACACTTGAACACGTATTTTCTGTATGAATGGAGCATCAAATGTAGATGAATTCCAAACATTTACTCTCATCTAAATAATGGAAAGAAAAACCAATAATGGAGATAAGCATTAACATGAACAAAACACTGAGAACAACACTGTGATAAATCTTTTCCTCCAAAAGCACAATACTTCTGTATTAATTCATAAGGATGTTCTGAGAAATTGACACACAATCCAATAACCTCTCTAGTTGAAAGTACCACCCCTTTTACATACAAAATGATAGTTTAAATAATAAAAACAATTATGCAACTATTCCTATTTTTCTGGAAATAAAATCATGTAAAAATAAACTAAAAATAAATTTGGTTGTAGTGGATCTCGAATGTTGAAGACTGCTAGAAGTTGTTGGAATCAAATCTGGAACTAGTGCCTTGAAATTTGGAGTTTTACTTCCACATATTTTCTTATTCCTTTGACTATTGATATACTCCTTAATGCAAACTACGGTATGGATTGCAGGATCACCCTTCAGAATTATCCCCCACACAACTTCAAATTATGCAATTCTTCCTAGCCATCTATTTTGATGGATCATGATCAAAGTTATTTCGGGCCTGATCTAATTAATTTATTTTCCAAATTTAACTACTTTGTGCCATTTTTAACCTTCCTGTCAATTTGTCATGCATCCAAACCATTTACTGCCTTTGCTAATTTTAGAATCCTGACCCTAGGAAATGTTTTTTTTTTATTGGTGACTAGCATACCCTATTACTGATATGCCTCATAGACATTTGTTTTTCAGCTCTTTATTTCCACATCTGAAGTATCCTTTAAGGAAAAAAAGTTCCAAAGTCAGGTTGAGGCCCTGCAATAAGTCTTACAGTTAGAGGAAAATCAGTATAAGAAAAAAGATCCAGCTATGGAGGAGTTGAGACAAGATATGAAGAACTTGACATTTCATTTAAATCAGAATAAAGGTAAGGAAAAAGGAGAAGACGTCTGGTGTACACTATGCAAGACATAAGGTTGTCATAAGAATGAGTGTCCATTGTTTGCACAATATATAGGAGTAGGTATTCCAAATCCTTTATCTTCATAAGGATCATGGTGTGAGATATGTAGAACACAAGGGCATGATCCCTGTCATTTTCCCATGATGCAGAAGTATCAAACAATATTGAAGAGTATATTTTGTAATTTTGGCATGTTAGTTGGACACGAAGAGAAGGACTGCAAAACCTTGGAGATAATGAAGGAGAGTGATGCAGGAGCATCTCTCCACATCAGCCAACAAGCCATCCAACCACGTTAGCGAATTCAAATCGCACATTGAAGAGAGAGGCGCAGCCTCATTTGAAATTTGAATTGAATGTAATTTAATTGCTTAGGCTGTTGAGCCATAGAGTCGTGCCTTTGTGCAGGCATAGGGTAGATAGGCCTTTAATGTTTTGTAAGGCTGAGATCTAGATACTGATAGTGGACTAGACAACCCATTCAATGTAATTGAATAGGGTAGGTAGATTGGAGGGAAGAGCTCGAAGAGCCCCCTCATGTAAAAAGTTGTATGGTATCTCTTAAGGAGTCAGTCGGCGAGGATAGAAGAGAATCTATGAGTAGAGAGCAGAAGAAGGAGCTGAGACCTTGTTACAGGCCGTGCTCAGGAACACCTTGTAAATATAGGCGTTTTCCATTTTAATACAAGCAACAATTTTTCCTGCATGACTATGTGTTAAGTGAATGTCTGTGAGTTTTTTTCATAGGATATGAATGTATGTTGTAGATGTATGTTGTAGGTTTTCATTTGTAGGAGTGTGTGTGATTTCAGGTGAAGTTCTTTGAGGTTTCATGCCAGAAGGGCATGACAGAGTACTGCGGTCTCTGAATACCAGTGCACTGAAGCACTTCTGAATTCTGCGGGTTCAGACAATGACGTGTTGCGGCACAAGAACTGGAATCAACAAATCAGGGAAGACCTCAAGGTAGCTGAACACCTTGGAGGCAAGGTTGTGTAGGCGAAAGAACAGTTGCAGACAAAAGCTCTGAGGAGTTATGTGAAGCTCTGCCAGGTGTTCATTGAGCCAGTGCAAGGAGTGCACAAAGGAAGACTTCTACTGAGAAGTTCACTGAAAAACCAGAATCACTAAGGATTCTGAGAGGATTTGCCAAGTGGGCATTGAGCCGGTGCAAGGAGTTCACAAAAGACAGAACTGTTGAACATTCTGGGAGGAGATACTCTGCCAGGAGGGCATTGAGACAATGTGCAGACAGACACGGGAAAAGAGAACTCTTTGAGTTCTAGAATTTAAAGGAAGAGTCCACTGAGGGATCTTTACAGGGTTGTTTAACACCCTACAGACTCAACAAGAGGTTGCTTGAGAGAGAAATATCTAGGAGGGCATTACATTCTCCATTTGTGGGAGAAGAAAGAAGGATAAAATCCCTTAGGGGTCTGAGTGTTTGAGAAGCTCAAGAGAGACAACATTGTGTGTGCATGAAGACTCTGTAGAGGCGCAGAAGTCAAAGAGTCCCTTGGGGATTCAAGGAGAAAAGCTCAGGAGGAAAAACGTCATGGAGAACGCAGGCGAGGCTTAAAGTCGAGAGCTCGCAGGAGGAAACAGACAAAGGTCGAGGCCTTTGAGTTTTGGAAAAATCCTTCCAAGTCAGAGAAGGAAAGCACCAAAGCTCAGGAGGAGCAATATCGGCCATCGAATAAGCCGATAGATCCTGGACCATCAAATTTCCCATGTCCAAAAGGTAGCACGGAAGGAGCATGCAAGAAGAAGAGATCATGAGCGTCGGATCTCACTCAGATATCCACGAGTCGTTAGATCGCAGGAAGGGAACGGATGGTCAGAATTCTCGGAGGAGAATTCATGAACTTCCGCGAGCCGTTGGATCTGGCCGGAGGGACGCGAAGGTTAATACTTTGTGAATAGAGAAGTGAAAGTCCCGAAAGGCATCGGGATATCGGCACTCGGGATATCGGGAATCTCGAGGTCATGAGGATGGTCGTTCGACATCAGAAACTCTGAAAATGAGAGACTGGATCAGGGTCGTCCATCAGTCGGGACGCGTGGCGAAGATCCAGATTATCGGGGAAAGTCCCGATAAAAAAGTCAAAACCAGGGAATTGGGTTTCGACATTTCGCGAATCCAAAGGATGGGAGGTTGAGCGCTTGGGTCGCGAAACTCGGCAAGGAGATAAGGTTGCGGTCTTATGAGGACTAGTCATATAGACTAGGGGCATAGCCAGGATGGGCTAAGGAAAAAAGGAGCGCATCGGCAAATCAGAGTTCAGGAGTCCGAGAAACAGAGAACTCCTGACATCAGGGATCAGGAAACCCTAAACTCCGAAAGCATATCTTTCCTATTGAGGAAAAGGCCAGCGGTCAGAGTGTGGAAGACCGTGAGAAAAGATAAGGACCTGTGGATCAGGTTTTCATCAGGGATTCCAGAAGGGAATCAAAAGAGCTGCTTCGGCTCACGAAGAAGAGAGAACGATCATGTGGGCGAGCGTTGGAGACATTTGTCATCAGAGAGGAAATTCAATGCATATAGGGTGCATGATGAGTTAATGATAGCACAACATGCACAACAACCACAGTATAATAATGCACAACAACCATAGTATAATACCGCACAATAGTTTCAAGCACAACCATAGTATAATAACGCACAATAGTTTAGAGCACCACCACAGTATAACAATGCGCATCAATGTGTAATGCCATCATAGTACAATAATGCACAGTCACAGTACATTCAAGGACCTCATTATAATACACTACGTGGAGATAATCAGGGTAATAGAGGAGGCTTAAGAGGAGGAGGCCGTGGAAGAAGAGGATTTGGAGGAGGTCGAGGACTAGTAGTTTTTCACAACTGTCAGAAACTAGGAAATTATGCAAGATATTGTCCATAGCCACTTGCGAAATGTATGTATTTTCGCACAACAGACCATGAGACAAAAGACTTTCTGACACTCTTGATAAAGATACAGGACAAGAGAAACTAGAATAATCATAATGTACAATGGATTGTTGTATAAAACAAAGAAGAGGATGGGAAAACAATCAACATAGTTACTAGAGGTGAAGCGAAGACATGAGAATATGCATCAAAGAAGGATCAATATCAGTACCAATGGGTTAGGCATAATACAATGCCAATACAAAATTTTGATGTGCATAAAGAGAAGGAGACATTCAAACAGGGTAGACATGAGACTATGAAAGAAAATATTGCGTCTACTTTAGGAAAAAAACCAGTATATGAGGTACCAGTGTATGGCATGCCTCCCTTATTTTATTAGAACAATAAAGAGTAGCCTTCAAAGCAAGTAAGTAACTTAAGAATTTTTTTGGGGGTCATGTGTAAAATTGTCGAATGATAAAAATTCTTTACAAGTATTGTAGAGTTTGTTAGAAAAGTGTAATTCTGGGGAAGAATGGGTAAAGAAAGTGAATCAAGTCTGTAAGAAGAGAATAAAAATCATGGAATTCAGGTTGAATTCAAACATTGGATATTTCAATATGGAGAATATCATACTAGACTTAGGGTCTGAAGTCAATGTTCTGCCAAAGAAGACATGGAAAGTTATGAGATAACTAACATTGGGGTCTTCACCTATCCACTTGAATTTATAAAATAAGCATAGAGTGGTGCCAATTTTTATATTGAATGGGATACCAATAGATATAGATGGTATATGCACCATGGAAGACTTTGAAGTCACTGACATAGTAGAAAATACTTTTCCATATACAACATTGTTGGGTCTAGATTGGTATTTTGATAACCAAGATATTATCAATTTGAATAAAAGGAAGATGATATTCGAATATGGAGAGTACAAAGTTATTGTGCCAATGGATCCCTTAGAAGGAGGAAGGTATGTGAAACTTGGGAGAGGAAATTTTATTACAGAAGACGTAAATCAATTGTATAGAACTATCACACATGAAGAGGATTATATCAACCCAACTACAGATGGAATGATGAGTTGGAGGACTATTATTTCTTGTGCTTCAGACTTTGATACAAGACTGGAGAACTTGCATCAGCAATTACATGAATTATCCACCAAAAGATGTGCAAAATTACGCACTCACTAAGATGGATTGGTTCATAGGTAAGAGAGCCTCCTACCTTTTATGGTGTGAACGACTTAGAATAATTTTTAATGAAGCTTGAATTAGAAGTAGTAGAAAATCAAAGATTACTAGTATTAGATATTTCTTTGAAAGCTACACCTTCCCGCTGGTGGGGTACACATAAGGAGAATATCAACAACTGGCATCAGTGAAAGAGGTTACTGTGCATAAGATTTGGCACAGAGAAGGAGCATAGATATGAGGAGAAATATGATGGAATTGGACAACCTATAGAACATGTAGAAAGATGTATAATTCAATGGAAATTAGTACCACCGGAAGAATGACCACATAATTTTATTCACACATTAGAAGGAATTCCAAAGAACTGGTACATAGAATAAGAACAACACAAAGAAACTGCAAATTGGGAATAGATACAACAAAATTTTGTGGTTACATTTTCCTTTGAGCATGAAAGTCCAGAGATAGATACAACGTTGAAGGTGATAAGAGACATGATATTTGAAGAACCATAATTTCAAAATTTCAAATAATCCCAACATATCATAATCAAAGTAGATAGACAGTTAGATAGTTGCTACACTATTATCATGTTGCAGAAGAAGAAGATCCAACATAAGAAAACACGTGCAATATCTGGATCCCATAAGTTGAAGGAGAAAGGGAAGTAGATGGTCCAAATCTAGATTCAGAATATTATGTTGCACCATTGAAGATCAAGAAGGTAAATATTGGAACTATAGAAAACCCAAATATTGCAAGAATTAGAGATTATTGGGATAATGAGATAATATAAAGAATCACAAAATTATTGCACAAGTACAGTGACTTGTTTCCAATGACATTTTCATAGATGAAGGTATTAGAAAGAGAACTAGGAGAGATGAAGATTTCGTTGAATCTAGAATCTATACCTATCATATAGATATGTTATAGGTTAAATTCAGTGTATAAGTAGAAGGTGAAGGCATAAATTGACAATATGTTAGAGGTTGGTGTCATAGAACCCATGGAAGAATCAGAATGGATCAGTCCTATGGTGGTGCATGAATGGATCAGTCATGGTTTGAGAAAATTGAATGATTCTTTCCTACATGATCCTTTTCCTGCCCCATTTACAGATGAAGTTTTGGAGAATGTAGGAGGTCAATAAGCTTATTCATTTAAAGAAGGAATTTTCAAGATATCATTAGATTAGGATAGCACCAAAATATAGACATAAGACTACGTTTCCTAGAGAATTGGGATCATTTAACTATACAATCATGCGATTTGGTTTGAAGAATATACCTGCAATGTTTCAAGGGTAGTAGTAGCAGTCTTTAAGGATTTCATTCATACGTTTTTGGAGGTTTACTTGGATTATTGGACAATGTTTAGTTTACTAAAGGATCATGTGGAAGTGTTAATATTCATGATAGGCAGGTGTAAATAGTGTCAGATTTCATTAAATATTAAGAAATGAATTTTCAACATACCTTTTGGTAATTTTTTAGGGCACGTGGTGTGAAAACAAGGGCTGCTCGTTGATCTCGCTAAAATTGTTGTCAGAGTTAACTTAAGACCACCAAAGTTAGTGTGCCACTTGTAGAGTACAATTGGTCATATAGGGTATTACTAGAAGTTCATAAGGGGATATGCATAGTTTATTGCACCGATGGTGAAGTTGTTGAAGAAGGACACTAAGTATGAGTGGAATGAAGAGTGCCAAAAGAGCTTGGATATTTTGAAAGAGAAAATGGTAATTGCGCCGGTTTTAGTATTTCCATACTAGGAAAAGTAACTTCATGTGCATGTGGATGCATCTACAATAGTGTTAGGAGCAATATTGACACAACCAGGAGAAGGTGATATAGATCATCCTATAGAAATTGCAAGGAGATAATTATTAGATTCAGAACAAAACTACAATACCACAGAAAGGGAAGGATTAACTATGGTGTATGCATTACATAAATTCATACATTAAGTTTTAGGGCAAAATTTCAATATGTTTATAGATCATTCTTCACTTAGATACTTATTCAATAATCCAATGTTGGGGGGAAGGATATGCAGATGGATTATTTTATTCCAAGAGTTTGACTTTGAATTTGTGGTGAATCCTGGAAGATTGAATGCAGGACTAGATCACTTATCCAGGATAACTAATGCAGAAGAACCCAATAACATTGGAAGACAACTTCTCGGATGCAGAAATGTTTTTAGTACAAATAGGTGATGAGTATTTTTCTAACATTATTGAGTTTTTGAGTACAAGATTTGCACCAGGACAATTTACTACTGCGTAGAAGAGAAATTTGGTGGTCATCGTTGTACACTACCAATTGATTGCAGGTCATTTATACAATATTGGAGTAGATACCATTTTGAGGAGATGTGTTATGGAGAATGAAAGGACTATCGTTTTAGTAGAATCCCATGAAGGAATTGCTGGAGGACACTATGTAGGGAAATCTGTTGCGTAGAAGGTATTACGTGCAGTATTATGGTGGCCAATAGTTCACAAGGATTAAAAGGAGTACTGTCAGAATTGTGATGTCTATCAGAGAATTGGAAATCCATTTAGGAGGGATGAGATGTCATTAATACCTCAAGTAATTTTGAAAGTGTTTGAAAAGTGGGAAGTAGACTTTGTAGGTCCAATTAATCCACCAATAATAAGATCGGGAGATAGATTTATTATTACAGTGACATAATACTTGACCATATGGGTTGAGGTAGCAATAGTGAAGGATTCCAGCATAGAAACTACAACACACTTTTTATTTGAACATGTAGTGACAAAGTTTGGATGTCCAAGAATATTTATGAGTGATCAGGTGACTCACTTTTATAAAAAATACAATCTAGGAAATGCTAGAATAATTCGAGATACATCATCAAAAGAGAACTCCTTATCATCCTCAAGCGATCGAAACAATGGAAGCATTCAACAAGATATTGGAAAATTGCTTGACCAAGATTTGTAATGTAAAAATGGATGACTGGGACTGGAAGGTACTAGAAGTGTTATGGGATTATAGGACTACTTGCAATAAGATAGTAGGAAAAACACCCTTTAGGTTGGTGTATGGACAAGAAGCATTAGTTCCCTTCGATTATGTGATACCAAGTCTACGCATTGCAAAAATTACAGATATGACAGAAAGAGACGCAACACAAGAAAGATTATCTCAACTCATGGAATTGGAAGAAGACATAATCATAGTTGGTTTCCATTAGGAGGTAAAGAAAGAAAAGGATAAGGCTTGGCGTGACATACATATTAAGAAGAATAATTTCAAAGTAGGATATTTGGTTCTCCTTTATGAAAGTAAATACTTGCAACACCTAGGCAAGTTCAAAATGCATTGGCTAGGGCCATATGTGATCAATTATGGCATGGATGGAGGTGTTGTGCAGCTAAAGGACTTAGAAGGAAAGAAAATTTAAGGAATGGTGAATGGTAGTCAATTAAAACTATATAGGGATAGTCGACCTACCAATTGTAGAATTGTACATAATGTATATAGTAGGAAGAAAAATAAGAAAATGAAAAGAAAAAGGAAAAAAGAAAAGAAAAAGTAGAAAAAGAAGAAAAAAGTAGAAAAATGAGAAAAATATAAAAAGAAGAAGGTAGATGAATCAATGATCAATAGATAGTTGGAGGATACAAAGTGCAACAAAATTTAAGAAATGGAATGACATAACCGTGTGATAGAACAAACAAATGTGCAACAAACAATATATTGGTGTGATAAGAAGTGAACATATTGCACGCAAGATAACTATGAACGAAGGAAGTTCAAGTGCGCCAGAGAATTATGATAGTAGAAAAATATCATGCCCTAGAAAAATGAAATATTCAGAAAAAGAAAAAATGGTCGTTGGAAAAATGAGGTGTGAAACAAACATTTATGATAGTGAAGGAAGCATGCCTGATAAGACTTGGAGCATTTATGACAACACTATAGAAGAAAAAATCGTTTCCAACAAGCCACATTGTGACTTAGAGAAAACACGGGTATAAGAAGTAAGAAGTTAAGAGTGAACAAGCGATTTAGAAGGTAGTCAGTGAGATTTTCAAGAAAAACCACATAGATCTAAGGAAGATGGCACCTCCAAAGGTCAGAGCTCCTAACAGGACAATGAGGAAAACATGTAGCACCGCAAGGTTGTTGCAGGAGCCAACAATGGAAGTGGAAAAACCTATGCAACCATAGGGAGTGGTGGATGTGGATGTTATCCCTTCCTCAGTCATCGAACTAGTGAGACCTATAATGGTGGAGGAGCAGGAGCCAACCCTTGCGACAACACAAATGGAGACTGACCACAAAACACAATAACATAGAAAAACTCGATGCACCAACCCAGCATGGAAAAAGTCCAACCATCAAACAAAGAAGACGAGGAATACACTAAGTCTGACAAGCTGAGGGTTCAATCTGGCGTAGAGTGAGTGAAGAAGGAGAAAATACAAGTAGAAGAGATCACGAAGCAACATGAGTCTAGCATAGAAGAGGAAGAAGAAGAGGAAATGTGTAAGGAGGAAGGGCCCTCAAGGGCACCAACAAAGGGGAAAGGAAAACAAACAGTCCATAGGTCACTGCACAAGAAACCAGAGGAAAACCTTGTCTTATCGCACATACCAAAAGGAGTACAGGTTTTTCCATATTTTCTAGGATGCGTAGATAAAGTATTCTATGTGGACCACGATGTAAGAGACAGAGACAAGTTTCCAAAATTTGAGCCAAAAATATACATGGAGAGCATAGGGGTCAATGCGATAGGAGTACCGATACTAGAACCCAAACAATGGATACTAGGTACTAGGTTTATATAACACATACATAATGAACCTGCTAGAGATCCTGCATTTTAGAAGGGGTAAGGACATAAATAACTATGACAAAGAATTACTAGAAGTAGTGCATAGAGGAATTATGTGGATGGATAAGCCAATATCAATTGGCGTTGAGTTAGTTGAAAATGTAATAGGTCTTCCCACAAATGGTGAGAAACCTTTGCAGTATCTAGATGAAAAGACCAAGGAAAAATAATTGGAAGAGGAAATGAAGAAAGAATATGGAACAGGGAGAGGATCCAGGGGGATCATTATAAACAGAATCAGTGAAACTGTGATGAGGTTAGCAACAAATATTATGGCATGTAAATTTCTAAGGAAGTGTCACAAAGAAGAAGAGCCAGCATATGTGATAACAGAAGTTGTGCAATGCGCAAAAGGGATTGTACTTAGCTAGAGTCCATACTTGTTAAATCTATTTTTGGATGATTGCAAAGATGCCTAGGACCTACGCACAAAGTTCCACTATTTGAGGTTACTGATAATTACTGCATTAGAGGGATGGAAACACCCCAAATACAATGTATTCTATCATATACTTAAAAAATGACGCCCAACATAATACGTAACATTGTGGTACACAATTGTCATAAAGGAAATACAAACAAACTCCAGCATATTTGTGACATATTTGGAATAAATAAAAGAAAAGGTGGCTGAAACTTGGAGGTTCCCACCTGAGGTGGTAGAGGAATACAAGAAGATAGACAACTTCAAATCATAAAGGAACAATATGTGGATCCATGAAAAAAGGGATCCAGAGAAGGAGTGGTTGCAGATGAGATACTGCGTCATGGCAAAGGAAGTAAAATTTGAAATGAAAGACTGGAAGGAGGAATGGAACGTTCCAGTGGAGCCAACAAAATATAAGAAACCATCGAAAGAGATCTCCTCACAAAAGAAGAGTACTCCAATAGGAGGGAGAACAAAAACAAGAAAATAAACAACACACATGAAGCAAATAGGGGGGATCGCAACAATAATAACACTTAGAAAGAAAAAGGCTATCCCCAAGCCTATCACATATAAAAAGAACCATGCAGAGGCCACTGATGGAGAGACACATAGGGAATATAACATCCATGTGCATGAGGTACATACCAGAGATAGATACCCCAATCACAATGGAGCAAATATAGTCAAGGCCACTTAAGAGAACAATTTTACAGTTAGGAGGAGCGCCCAAGAAAATGAAGGTGCATAAGGAGGTCCTGGAGTATAGAATCACAGAATATGATGCAGAATTAGTCACGGAAAGAGTACAAGACCACATCGTAGAAGCATATGAAGATGTAGAAAAATAAAGAGAAAAGGTAATGAAAGAGATGATAGAGGTCAAGTAGGTCTTGGAGTAGATAAAATTCACCAAATTGAAACACAAAGAATAGACACAACAACAACAAACATTGCAAAAATAGGATAGGACAATATAGAGTGAGGAGGAAACTTTACAGATAATGACATTGGAAAGTGAAAAAATTATCATTACTAACGACATGCTACAAATGGAGGAAGACATGGCACAGAAATAGGTCAAGGATGTGGAACAAATGGAATTGGAACTGGCTAATATACCAACAAAAGAATTATATAAGTGTCAGATGTGCATCACACAAAAAGTACAATCGAGAGCTAGGACGGATGCGACACACTTGGAGACATCCAAGGAAGATAAGGAGGTGCTAAAGACAGTCCTCAAAGAAGTGTATATTGAATGTGAGGAGGAAAAAAAACACGCAAATAAATTGGAGAAAAGATTTAAGGAAGTCTTCCAAACGATCCCATAAAATGCACTCACAAGAGAAATCAACGTGAAATAAAAGATAAAGAGGGTAGCATAGATTATGGATGGGTATAAACAAGAGATAGTACAGTTGGCGGGGAAGCTAACACCAACCACCCCTCCAGAAGTTCGATTTGAAAGGAAGCACCAGGGAAAAAAAACAAACTGACAATATTACGGATGAGGTAAAAGAAGTAGCAGAGCTCTATGAAAGGTCTGCGTAGATGTGGATGAGCATGAAAAAAGATGAAGGGATACAATAGTTGGATCATAGGGAAGAAAAGTTGAATGTCATAATCTAGGATTTGAAGCAGAGAGAATAAACGTTGAGTATTTCATATAGGATAAAAAGCACGCAGGGGATGAAAAATATGCAAGCAAATCTGAAGACAATCCAAGGGGAAAGACAAACAAGACATGATCAATTGGATCCCCTACAGGAGCAAGAAAAGAAGATAATAGGAGAACTGGAGATAGAGAAAGATAGACTGGAACAAGCACACTCAGAGAGCATTAAAGTGTTGTAGGAACACATAACAGTGCAGGTGGTGGAGAGCCTGATAAAAAAGAGTGTGCAAGCCAAGACACAAGTAGAGTCACTAACAAAGAAGTTTCAGACATTGGAGAAATCTTTAAATGAGGCACACAGTGCCTGAGTGGCTTGGGATGAGCCACATGTTAGTGTAGGGGCTCTATTGGAGCAGGAAATTTTGGGGTTCAATGGAGTAAATGAGGCAAAAGGGTCCAAGGAGGCAACACACGCTAGGAAAGAAGGGAAAGCAGCACGACAAAAGGGAAAAGGAAGCATCACATCAAGAATTAAGGAATATCAACATAGATCCAAAACAAGGAACAGTTGGATCGAAGACCAACTGCGCAAAAGACAGTTAGAAAGTGGAAAAGTGGAGTCCACTTAGAATTAGATATTTTAGTCATGATGTAAGGGTTCTTACCCATTTTGTAAAATAAATAGAGGATGTATGACGTAGCTAGAAGGGGAGATCTCTCAAATATCATTTTGTGAAGAACTTAATTTTGACAAACCTTTATGAGTCTTGAGAGTGTTGAGTCACATTACTAGTGTTGTGGAGAGTTGTGGATCTTGTATGGAGTTGGTTTTGAGATGTATATGAGGATTAGGTCACAAGTTGTGGATCTTGGTGCGACCCTGATTAGCCTCATGCACCATTATAAACCTATGATCTAATGCATGCAATGCTATTTTGATGAAGAATAATAATAAGAAGTAGAAGATCTTTGTGGACGTAGCCCATGGGTGGTGAACCATAGTAAAATTATGTGTTTTGATGTGTTGAATGGTGTTATTGTTATTTCTACAATTATGAATGAATGATGAATGGATGGAGTAGTATTTTGTAGTGCACAATACTAATAATGCATAATAAATTAACTGTTAGATCTAGATGAATGGTATAATGAAGTATATGGTATGATGCATGCTAAAGTAGAAGAAGGGGACCATCCCCAATCCCTTCCATGACTGCAGACATCTGTGTCTTGCAATCACCCATAAGCCATCTTAGGTGAGACTGCGTTGTGGACTCTGTGCGCAATGTATCCTTCTGGTTTACTAGAAGGGTCGAGGGTTTCTAGGTTTTTGTTGGAGAACTAAGCTAGAACTCGGGTCATCCCATACATAAAAAAATTCTCTCTTTATCCTATTCCTCAAAGGATCTAGAAATAATTATGCTTAAGATATTGGGGGAAGCACCATTTTATAACTATAGTGTGCAATAAATGTGACTGAGGAATGTTTTGATGCCTTTACCAGAGGTGATGCTGAAAATGTTTATGGTTTCACTAGAGGCATTAATAAGTAGTCTTCCGATATGCACTAGAAGACAACATGGGAAAGTATTTGGTGTATACCATAGGCATTGATACGAAGTGTGTCGCTAAGCATTGGAGGAGAAGATGGGAACTCCTATGGTTTGGCTGAAGGAATTGTAAGAATTCCTCTGGTCAAATCGTAGGAGTTTGAATTAATTCAATCAATGGAAAGAATAGTGTTTCGAAGGAGTTTAAAGGAATTTATTTGATGGACACCAGATACTTGAGGGGAACTCCTATGGTATATACCAGAGGAGTTTATAATAACTTGTCCTATGACGAAAATATTTGTTCAAAATTTTCCTAAGTTTGAAGAAACAAAATGAAAATCCAACCAAATTAAGAAAACTAGAAAGGTGTGTTTAAAGAGGGGTAATCAACCATCAATCATTAAGGAAAAAGTTCAAGCCAAGATTTTTTTATAGAAGAGAGCAAAGGGGGATCCATTATATTGGAGAGATGATTTATAAGTAAATATACAAGAAAAATGAGGTTGTTAGTTCCTGGCACACTAGAGGGGAAAAGGAGGGAGAGCGAGAGAGGGATGAGGGAGACATAAAGAGAGTGAAAAAGTGAGAAAGAGAGTGAGAGATAAAGAAGTCAAAGAGAGAGAGGAATATGGAGGGAGGGATGGAGAGAGGGATAGAGTAGGAGAGGGAGGGAGAGTGAGTGACTTAGTGATAGGAAGATCGGGAGAGAGCAGGGGAGAGGGAGGAGGATACATAGTGAGGGGGATAGAGAGGGAGATTCAAGAGACAGAGAGAGAGGGGG